>BSSO01002524.1:0-19066 GCA_030267885.1 Mesembryanthemum crystallinum | reverse complement strand
TGATTGAGCCCAAGAAGGTTTCCACGTAAAATCCTTGTGTTGTTTATTTGTTCTTATTTGGCTTTTATATTCTGTTAAAAGGAACTCACAAGGAACTCAGAACTCCATGAATTGAGTTAATACCAATCGAGTTAATAATTGAAAAATTACATAGACTCAATTCACCCCCCCTCCCTCTTGAGTCTATCCTTGCAACTAACATTTATTACTCAACATCTCCTATGACGAATTTCCTATTATGTTTTGTTTTAGCACTCATAACTTTACATTCTATAGTTAAACTAATAGTCTCACCAAACATACTGGTTTCAAAGTACAGCAATGTATCATGCTTCACATGAGGTAAATCATCAAAATTGAAGTTATCATGGAAATCAACATCAAAGTCTGAAAAATCATATTAGGGATCAGTTCATAATTTATCAAAAGCAGGGTGAGAGGAAGCAGAGGCCTCCACCTTTAGAGAAAAGTTCATATCCATCCTGTCATCATGGGATATAGGATTTTGGTCAACCACATTTTAAAAATTCATCCCGACAAATTTATCCAATGAAAAATCAAAGTAAGGCAGCACCACAAATAGTAGGACAGAAGAAAGAGAGATAAGGTGTAAGGCAACAAGATAGATTAAACCATTTATATAGCCGGCTGATAAAAACAAGAACACAAATTTACTAGCAAGGGGAGCTAAGTAATCATACCTAGGTAATTAGAGATGAAGAAACTACCAAGTTGAATGCCAAATCGGCCACAAATCCACCAAGAGTGAGCTACCATGAATTCGATGTGCCAAGGCAGCGACCCATCCAATCGGCCTTCCAAAATCATGAATGAGAAGTCGAGCTGTGAAAGTACTACTGTTGGGTTTTTTTTGTTTTGATGATTAACAAACATGTGAGCTTATTCATTAGTCCTAATGTTGTTTGCAAGTGTATGTGTTTGTTTGTATGTAGATTAACCAAGTTTATTTGGTGGTTGAACCTTGGAGCGTTCTTGAATATCAAGTGAAGCAGGAGTCTTTGAAGTTGTGCTTTCTTTATGTATCTTTAGACTCTTTGTAAATGTTTATTATGCATTGGTTAGAAGTTAGTCAAGTGTGCTTTCGTATGGAACCTTAAAGCTACGGTGAAAATCAGCTAATATGTGTGTTGCGTGGAACAGTTCCAGGTAAGAACTTGTTCCACCTGGTTTCAGTACCTGAACAAGCTAATGCAATATTAGATCTGAATATTCTCGATTATCTTAGGGTAATCCTCTGCAGAATATTATGACATAATGAGTCAAAGTAATATTATGAGATAAAATAAATTGTGCGTTTTGGGAAAATTATATTGTGGTTAGAGTACTAGTATCCTTAAAACACTAACCTTCCTAATATTGTGAAAAGATAAGATTTTGTGTATCTTTTAAGTTCACAAAATATTATCTATTCCTGGTTATTGGCTGAGGTGTTGGAAGATATTCTGATTTTATCTCATTATATATTTTCCCTAAATTATTGGAGCTCTTCTTGGCAACAATCTTATAGAGTTCTAGTGTAATACAATGTATAACTGTTACATACCTATACATATTTTGGGAAAATCTTGACTTGGAAAAAGATCTCCTACTCGCCTATAAATATGGGCAAGTATCATATCATATTCCTCAAGGCTTTCATAGAGACAAACGTCTATAATCCCTCAAAGCTCATCACCTCCACAGCTAACACATTTCATCACCAATTCACTGGTATATCTGTGGTGCTGGAATTGTTCATGCCTAAGTGTTCTCGATTGTCTTATATCATTGCATAATTGACACAATTAGGATTACAAGTGTAATTTTTTTTAGGAAAATTTCATCGAGGTATACTAAGGTATGGCCAAAATACACATAGGTATATCGAGGTTTTGGAAAATACTTTGAGGTATACTAAATTAGAAAAAAAAAATACAACGAGGTATAGTCCGGCCAAAATCCAGTCACCGAATGGTGACGTGGCACAATGAATAGATAACAATAGTGATTATATGTCAAAATTTCCCTTAATATATCTTAATTCAAGGGATTTTTCCCGCAATGGAGTGGTTGATTTTCCAATATTTGAGGTTTTGTATATTTTTGTTATGTTGTATATATCCCGTGTGTTAATTAGAGATAATTTTTTTGCATTTTTGTAAAGGTAGTTTTGTAACGTTATAAATCCGATCACTCGATATAGGGTTTGCAGTTAATTACTTTCGTACACCTCAAAGTATTTTTCCAAAATCTACCCAAGAGGTGTTGGCCCACTGGTAAATAAGGTTTGGCTTATACACCAGGTCACGGGTTCGAACCTCCTCGGGAGCACCTACACGAATTTATTCGTGGAATACCCGAGGCCATGCGTTAGAAGGTGCCCTTTAGCCACACCCAAGGAGGAAGGTGCAGACACCAAAAAAAAAAAAAAGTATTTTCCAAAATCTTGTTATACCTATGTGTATTTTGGTCATACCTCAGTATACCTCAATGAAATTTTTCCTTTTGTTTACTGTGAAAACATTGTTACTTTTCTTAGCTTCGAGTATAGTTAGTTGAAGGGGTCGCATCAAGTTAGAGTTAGCTTGTTGGGGTGTTAAGTATAGAGTTAGATCTAGGGGTGAATTACTTTGTAATCGAGTGTTGGCTCTTCTTAATAAAAGATGTCGTACTGACAAAATCCCTACAGGGTCGTGGTTTTTTACTACTATGATTTTAGGGGTTTTCCAGGCTAATATATACTATGTGTCTTTCTCTCTTTATATTCATTCATTACTTATATTATATTTGAATGGAATTGTACCACACAAACTGTTACACCCAACGTTTAAAGTGAAAAAAGAGCGAACTTTTGCAAGGACTCAATTCACCCCCCTCTTGAGTTCTTTTCGTGCACAACAACTTCTAATACAAACAAAAGCACATCTATAAATCCCTACATATAGATGTAAAGCTAAGGTTTAGACTAATCCCTTTCAAAATCCAAAGGCTCCGGTTTTTATGTTGAAATCAACAAGTTAGTGAGGAAAAATATTTTACAAATTGATAGAAAACAACTGAATTTTGCAAGTTTGCATTTGAGATTTGCTTGAATTGAATTGTGAAGGGGGGGATGGGTTGCTTTTCTTTTTCTTTTTCTCTTGTTGCTCTTTCTATCTCTCCTTTTTCTCTCTCTTCATGGCTGTTGCTATGTTTAGAAAACCTATATGATGTAATAGAATAGTGCACCCAAGTTAAAACTTTTTGCTCTTTTAGCAGCGTGTTCGACTGGCAAAAAGGGTTAAAATAGACTTCGTAAGTAGGTCATGAAGTACAATTGTACAACTTTTAGTACACACTAACCATTTTGTCATGTCTTATCATGCTCTCAACTTAACCCTTTAGCCCTGTATCATGTATCCAACCTACAATAAAATGTTGGGCCTGACCATTGTGATGACTAGATATGTTTCACCTAACACATCATTTAGTGACCAAATCAGAAAATTCAACTTATTATTTTTTAACGTAAATTCAAAAATTAAATACTAGAAAGAATATCCAAAAAAAAATTATAACTTATACAAACTAAATCCTTACAATACTTAATTATCACCCAAACTTGAAATAAAATGACCCCAACCCAACTGATTCATTTGGTGTTGTCATTTTCCATTCATTAATACTTAATTTTCATTATATATTCAGTTCGACTAAGGTTTTGTTCTTCTCAACTTATTTTGTTGGTTTATGTTGATTTTTGCAAATTAACAAAAATGAGTATAATCATTAAAATTAACAAAATTAGCAAAGTCGCTCTCTAACACATAACTCGAATCAACAAAGTTCAATAAAAATCAACAAACAATAATAAGTATCAAGAAAAATAACATAAAGAGAACATAGCCTAAATCTATGACGATGTTATTGGATTGACTCATTTAATTTAACAATGTTGTTTAATGTGAAAGGCGCGTAGGTATCAGGTGGTGGGTACTGGGAGTGGACTGGGAGAGTGGAACTGGGTAGTGTGTATGAGTGAGGTGAGTGAGAAAAAAAGGCAGCAATCAATTAATGGCGTCTTAATGAGGCAACGGCGTTGTAACTGAGTTAGTGCATCCATTATTGAATTTTTATATTTTATTTTTATGCTTTCTCTCTCTAACTTCCCCCTCTCTTTCTCTCTCTAAAAATGGTGTTGGGGTCCCAAGTCTCCCCTCTCCAGCAAGAGACAGCTATCTCTAAAACCCTCTCTCTCTTTCTCTCTCTACCCTCCCTCATAAACTCACTCATGGCCCTCTTGCCAGTCTTGCAACAACAGCCCTTCAATTCTATTGCCCACCAGTTTTCTCTTTGAAATTCACCTCTTTTAATGCTCAGTGAAGCTCTTAATTCCTTCTATTTTACTCATTTTGGGTTGTTTGTTGTGTTCATTTCTTTCTGTTGCTCACTGAGAGTGGTAATAGGGCAGGTATGAGAGAAGGGTTGTTCACTAGGCCATTCAAGCTTCAATTTTTGAGCTGGGTTCTTGTATTATTTTGTAAGTTTTCTTCTAGTTTTGGCTCAACTGTGGTTTATTGGCTCTATTTCATGTTGATATTTGAATTTTGCCATCTGGGTCTTTCTGAAATTGGTCTGTTTCTGGGTTAATTTTGGTTTGGTTTCTAAGTTTAGGTAGTTTGGGAAATGGGCATTTCACCTTGTTTGATTGGGAGGTGTAATATTTTAAATTATGTGCTTTGAAGCCTCTGATTTTAGGTTTTATGGATGTTCTTGGTTCAATATTTAGGATTGTGTTTGGTCTGTTTGTTTTCGAAATAAAAAGTTGCCTTTTCAGCTATGTGGGCATTGTCTGGTTCTGTTGGAAATAAGAAAGCTGCCTTTGGGCTTTGGTGGTTATGTGTATACCTGTCCTTTTAGGGCTGATATTATTTGAACATTTGTTTCAGATACACATTTTGTCTCCATGTAAGCTTGGCTGCCATCTTCTTTTTTATTTTCTACTTGTCTTGTATTGCATCTTCTTTGTAGCTACTGCTTGCATTGCTGAATTTTCTTTTGTTTGTCTTTTTGTAGCTATCTTTTTGCTTCTTCTGGATGCTTTGGACTATAATTTTTAGCAGGTCAAAACAATATGCTCTTGGACTATAAAATTATGAGGAAGCCTAATACATTTCCTTGTAGGAAGCTGTAGCTGAGAATTTCCTTTTCTCTCCTGAGATCTTGTTTGAGTTGTGACTGAAAAATGCATGGTATCCACAGTTTTAACCTGTTACTATATGTGTAGAGAACGTGTAGCTCACATTTTTGAAGAACTAAAAGCTACACTCATAGTTACCTAAAGCAATTAAGTAAAGTCCAGAGTAGAAGAAAGCTTATATCAGTTCACTACATGTCGATGAGATATTCTCTGCTGATGTGAACGTTATTCAAATGGAAATGATGATGCACCGTAGTTGGTGGTTGAGTTAAAGTGTCGGGTGGACTTAGCGGTTGTACTTTCAAGTAATATCTTATGTACTGGGAGAATGTTGAAGATTTCGATAAAGCCATTACTGCATTGTTTCAAATGTTTGCCTTAACACCAACATGAAGAATTAGGTTAGCTATGCATGTGGGACGGGAGGAAGAGAAACAACACATCGATTTGATTCTAGGAGCTTTAAAACTGTATCTTACAATATGGTGGATGAATTTTGTGATTTGAGGGCAGGCTCTCTCCATGTCTAGAAGTACCAGTATTGGTGTCCTCAGGTGGATATTAGAATCCATTATTTCTGTNTAGGTTCTGTTTGATGCTACTTTCTGTAAGGGAATCTTCTACTAACATCTTATATGGAGCTGTAAATGCTAACTCATTCTTTTTGCTCAGATATCGACGAATTGTATTGCAACCTGTTGTATGAATTCAGAGATTCTGTCCCGGCAGACGGAGGAGGAGATGGCTTCTTTCCTATGTCACCAAAAGGGGCTCCTCAGCCTTTTCTTCCTCTTTTAGCACCTTCTCCTTTGAGTCCGTTTACCAATAGTACTGTTCCAAAATTATCAGGTAGTACATGTATGAATCGACTTTGCTTGATTCTGAAATATTTAAGTACATAACTTCTAACTGAGATTCGCACTCAATTCTATGTTTTTTTTTTCTTTTCCTTTTTCTTTCGTTTTGTTTTGTAGGAGTATGCCCGTTTAATTTCTCAAGTGCCGAAAACATAATGAGGATAACATCCACTGATTGCTTCACTGCTTTCGCACCAACCCTGGCTAATGTAGTATGCTGCCCTCAGTTGCAGACCACCTTAGTTATTCTTATAGGTCAATCCAGTAAAGATACTAAATTGCTCGCTCTAAATGAGACCCTTGCCAAGCCATGCCTATCTGATGTTCAACAAGTACTAGTGAGTCGAGGTGCAAATGAAAGTCTTCAACAAATATGCAAAGTCCGCCCATCCAACCTCACTGAAGGATCTTGTCCTGTCAAAGATGTTAGTGTATTCGAGAATACAGTGGATACTACTAAACTTCTGGCTGCCTGTGAGAAGATTGATGTTGTGAATGAATGTTGCACCCAAACTTGTCAGAATGCTATATCAGAAGCTGCTCAAAAGATCACCTCCAAGGACAATGATCTTATGAATGTACCCCAGCTTTCAAGTGTAGCTGAAGATTGTAAAAGCATTGTTTTAAGGTGGCTGGCCAGTAAACTTGAACCTTCCCATGCAAAGGAAGTTATAAGAGGGTTATTCAATTGCAAAATCAACAATGGTGAGTACAGAACCAAACTTTTTGCGTCATGAATTTACTTTTCAATGGCTTTTTGGAACTAATTTTCACCAGGGAGTCTAGTATAGACCTGTATGGTAACATGAAGAGTGAGCTAAATTCTGGGTCCTTGGCTGCATGTTTTTGAAAAGGGTATGGATGTACCCATGTAGAGAAATTATCCCGCACAGGCCACAGCTGGTTCTAAGTGAGAGTCAAGACTAGAAAATCTTGTATTTGGATAAACATGTCTCTGTTCTCCATAATATGGTCTTCATGGTTTCTTTGGGAACAAACATGTGGAACGATGCACCCACAGGCCAGTGAGAATCAAGACTAAAAAAATTTGTATTTGCATTTTCTGAATGATGATAAATATCTTCCTGGATATGTAATTGTTTATCTGGACAGAGTGAAGTTCAATCTATAAATGGTTTCAGTAGTCTAATAATATTTGAGCATGTTCATATGTGAGTAATTACCCTTTGTGGCACTATAACCATTGATTCACTACAACAATAACGATCTAGAGTGATCTACCACTAGTAAGGTCAAGATGAAACCTTACCTTGACTAGTAAAGACAAGTAGAGACCAGAGAGGCTGTACTAGAAAGAATACATAAAAGCATTTTGGAGAAAAGGTATTCGAGTGTAAAACAAGTGGTAATTAAGACATGCAGAAGGCTCATATTTGGTTTAAAATAAAATGCTGAGGGATATTCTGCATGTATGGTTTCTTATAATTAGTAAAACAATCCCTGTTATGTTAAGCTCCTACACTCTACAGTAAGAAAGAATAAGAGAGTCCATCTAAATTATATGCATAAATATATTTGTGAGTCTGTTCAATAAAGTTTTGGATTTCATTTATTATAAATTGAACGAGCCAAAAGTGAATGAAAAACAATCCAATGGTTCTCTTATCTTTCTATTCCATTCAGTATTGTACAATTGATTGGATGCGTGAACATGCGTGAATAATCCTGTATGTTTTTTTTCTCGTCTCAGTGTGTCCTTTGGCTTTCCCTGACACAAGACATGTAGTTAAGGAGTGTGCAAATGCAATAAGCAACAAAACAGGATGCTGTAATGCCATGGAACACTACATGAGTCACTTGCAAAACCAGATCTTCACTACCAACTTGCAAGCTCTGAATTGTGCTGCTGCACTTGGATTGAAGTTACAAAGGGAAAATATAACCACAAATATTTACAACCACTGTCATGTCAGTCTAAAGGAATTTTCTCTCCAAGGTAGCTTTTTCTTGCTTCTCTTTTTCCTGTTTCTATCCTATTCTTATTGAGCATTTTCTTGGGACCAACATTCATAAAAGAAAGCTGATAATATTATCTCCTTGTTTTGGTGTTTTTTCATTACTTCGCTGTATTGCACCAACTCAATATGATGGATGGCAAATTTACCAGCTCAAGGTACACGCTTAACTAGTCATTATGTGTATGATTTTTTTTTTTTTTTTTTTTGATAATTATTCATTATATGCATGTCTGAAGATGGCACTGAATTAGTTTTCTTTTTCTCTTTAAAAAAAATATTTCTCCTACTGAGTTATTGATTTTTGTTTATGTTCACATATTCTCACCTAAATGTGCTAAGCTGCTAATCATTGCATTCACCATCCCGACTGCCTTTTTTTCCGGTTCATACAAGAAGATAGTACATTAAAGATGGAGGGAAACATTCATGTCAGAGGACATGGTATCCTCTATAAAATAGAATGGGTAGACTTACAATTTAAGCACATAGTGAAGTATAGCCTTCCAATTCCTATCACTATCTCAGAGTGACAACCTGGCATATATATTGAGTGAACACCCACCATAAGAAGCAGGAAAAAAAAACATACTTCACTCTGCAGAAAAATTAATGGCTGCTTTGCCCCTAAAGATTCTTTAATGCTAAAGAGACATCTATTCTATACGATGAAAGTTTCCTTTGTAAAGCACGTCCATTTTTGCTTTTGGGCTTCTCTAAGTAGCAAGGATTTTAAGATATTTCAAATTCATTGACATTGGGGAGTGATTCGGGTTCACAAACTTGAGATTGACTTTTTTCTACTCCGTACTTTAAATCTTTGTTATCCAACAACTGTAACTATATATGAATATATCATTTTAGTACACATTTATTTTGACCTGTGGATTCTATTTTACCTGATATTTACAGTCATTTCACATCTATAAATTAAAACTTAACTTTTCTTCCCTCTTTGCATGTTTCTGGTTCAGAATCTGGATGTCTTCTACAAAGCTTACCTTCAGATGTGACGTTTGATCAGACTTCAGGGATAACCTTCCTCTGTGACCTGAATGACAACATTCCAGCTCCTTGGCCATCTGCACTTCAGTTACCAGCTTCATCTTGCAATAAAAGTATGCCTTGCCTTCTGCAGCTCCTTTGCTATGTTAAATAAGCCTTCACTAGTTTCCATCATTTAGCTTCTAACACGCTTCCACTGGGTTAAATTGCAGCTTTAAGAATCCCTGCACTTCCTGCGGCGGCTTCTGGACAAACTGGTGAGTATGCTAATCTCACCAAATCAATCGTCGCATAAGACATAGTTCTACCAAAAAATGAGGTTTAACGGCTTTTAGGGCTGTGGTGTCAATATGGAATGCTTTTGTCTCAAAATCAGGAAACCCAAGTCACATCTATCTCTGACTCTGATGTTCAGCACTACAGCTGAAGCCACAGCCACAAGGATGTGTTTTTGGCTATGTTACCAGGACTTGCCTGGAAGGGTCCAACATAGATACGTGTCTAAGTGTCAGACTCAGCCATATTCTGAAAATTGTGCATCTATTTAGTCTAAAAGGATGTGTCAACTGTCAAGCCATGTCAATGTCCTAGTGTCGAGTTGTACCACAAAGGTACTCGAGGTCAAACGAAGAGTCCCGGTAAGTGGGTAACATAGGTTTGTGGTGGTTGTGAGTGGGTTACATGTACAATTCATACATTTCCCAGGAGAGTGCCGGTAATAGGTTTTCACTTTCGCTCTTGAAGATCTGGCCAGATACTCAGATTTGGGGACAAGGGTCAGGTATGGCCCAAATGTGGTGGGATTCAAAGGTTGGACCTGCTTATTGTCAGGGTCTCAGGGAGTTATCTGTTTCTGATTCCCGACTTTTCTATGAAGAGTCGGGGTAATGTTGAATCTTGGAATAGGAATAGAGTAGAATACATCAAGCTCTCCTCAACACAAGTTACTTTCCTTGAATATTGATGTACCTGCCTTTCTTTGATTCATTTGTGTTTCAGGTCTGTATACAAAACTACATACTATGTATTATTTGCTCATCCTGCTTTCAGCGGTTATGGTCCTTCATTGAGCTGGTCGGCACCAACGAGAAGTTATTCTGTTCTTAATTATCTGTGCATGGAAGAAAATGAAGCCAAGAAGAAAACTGAAGAAGCTAATTAGCTTCATCTGGCAGCCAATTTCCTCCTGCTATACCACCTAATGTTGATTACTAGAATAGGTCAATTCCATTTTATTTCTTGTTGTAGAGATTAGCTGACATTCTTCAAAAGAGCTACCTGATAAAGATTTTGTATAGAAAAGTTGCAAACTACATATAAATATTCAGTGTTGTAAACATTCACTGGTAACATATACCGTCACTTGTAAATTTGCTATGTATTGGATGTGTGACAAATCTGAGTAACACATGCTATTAAATGTTTCCTGACAAGTATTTCTACTGAAAAAACAACCTTCCAACTTGAGTGAACCTAGAACAGGGAAAACAAATTGTTCAATGAGAACTATCAGCTTCTTTTGGAGGAAAAGAAATAATGAAAGATCCTTAATCCAAAATGTATTGGGTGGTGTTTACTTGGATACAATTTTAATTACAATGTAATGAGCTTTATGTAGTTGTATACACGCTCATGGATACTCATAAAAATTGTAGTTGTGGTAGTAGTTGTAAACATCTTTACTAGAGTATTAGTCATGTAATGATCATTACATAGGTTGAAGTCGAGTAATTGTGATTACAGTATCTAGTGTAATTGATTACATTCTCCTCACATCCTTCTCAAACTCCTCTCTATTACACCTTTACCTCTATTTATTAAAATAATGCATTACATTGTTATCACGTGTAAATAAGGCCTTGGTGTCTATGGGGAACAAAATATAAGTTCCACTTGTGATTTTGTTCAAATTTCGTAGAATTTAGAATTTTAGATGACCACTATCCTATATTCTTACAAAAAGGTACTTGAACTAAAACAAATAAGGCCACAAATAAGAAACTTTACAAGTTAAACTTAGCTTGAAATTTGTCCGTAAACAACGAAAATTTCACACCATGAAATCAATTAATGTATAGTGTTTGGATTATGGATTCGTATGGAAGTTTAAGTGCATTCCTAGACATTATCTACAAAACAAATATTGTAAATATATTTAAATGTAGTGGTCAGTTGAATCCACTAAACTATAATTTTACGCAAAAACTTAGGTACACTTTGTCAACTGTAATTTTTACGTTGAAAATGAATGGGCCAGCACATGTAGAACTTGAGCAGCAGCTAAGCTTGTAACAAATATATAAAATTATCCAGTAATTGTGCGATTGCTTAATGCATAAGAACTTCATTACTACACAAATGCTAGAGACAAGAGCGCCTTATACTAGAACTTCATTCATGCATTTATATATAGGAAAATTGGATATAAATAATCCAATCTTTATGTGGTCGACCAATAATAATCCGATGCTATTGTAAATAAATAATCCAACCTTTTGCTTTTTGTGCTTCCAGTGCACCCACGCTAACGGGGTTAACTTTCGCGTTAACAATTTGATGACGTGGCATGGGGGAAGTGTATTTAGCGCCTTTGGCCCTAATGATGACCCTCTGTACAGTTGTAAAACCCCCTAAACCCCTACCTATGCTCTCTCTCTCTCTCTCTCTCTCTCTCTCTCTCTCTCTCTTCATTAATCCCATCTCCCAAGAAATCTCCGTTGAAAATAGCTTGCATCTAGCATCCCCAACCTTACATTGAAACTTTCGAGTGGGTTGTTGTTGTTGAAAACCCAGAATCGAAGCTTGAAGGAGTTGAAGGAAGTCCATTGCTGGGCTAAGTTCTTGCCTGTGAAGAAATTTGCGTGTAGTTGCTTAATCAGGTAAGTTGCTGGTTTTTGGATTTAATGATCCACAATTGTACTTATGTTCTCATCACCTTATTAAGTAGTTTTCACATGATCTTGCTTCAATATATTTGCATTATTTGCTTAGATATATTCATGGTTACTTATTATAAGAATTAAAAAGAGTTTTCGTGCAACTTTTTGTACTTGTAAAGAGTAACACATGCACAAAAGTTAAGATTTCAATAATTTTGAGATGCTAATCTTGAAATTGAATGGTAATTCAAACATCATTTACCACCACTAATGGAATTGACTAAGTTGGTCTAGACTTTACTGGCATTGCAAAAGAGTGAGTCTTGGATGAAAGCACAAAGTATTGGACACTCTTGGCCAGCCTTAAAGTCCTAACCCAGTGGTTGTATCGACTCCTGTAACTTTAGAGAATCTTATAGTGTAAACAAATGTGTCTGAAAGTGTGGGAAGTTGACTCAGCAAATATAAGCATTGAACATTTTCCTCTAGTATCCATAATTGCTCTCCTTTTACCTCACAAACTTGAAATTATCAACTATTGGGCTACAGATATCATGTCCCTCATTCATGGATGAAACCGAGTGGTGACATGCTTGAGGAAATCGGGGGTGATACAACACATATATCTTTCTTTACCAAATAATTTGAGAGCCTGCGCTCGCATTTATCCGTCTCACAATGAACAAAGAAAGAAAGCGAGGCTGGCGCTTATGCTTTCACTCGAATGCCAATCACAAGATCATGTCATTACTTCGATCAAAGTGCTTCGGTATTCCTCAAGGAGCTTGTGGAAGCTACATACATGGTAGGTGCAGGAGCTTGAGAGCGTTCCCTGTTGTGCAAAAGGTTAAATATTCGGATCCTCAGAACTATTGTATGATTTTTGGCCCTTAGCATTCTTTTGTGCTTTTGTTCTACAATTGGTTAAAGCATGTTGATCCCCCTCAAAAATTAAAGAGCAGAAGTGTTGATTAAGTAATTGCTTAGTTCAATAACGTGGAAACTGTAATTTCTAAAAAGTTGTTTGAAGTTCCACTTATCAAGGAGGACTTATCAACACATCCCCATTGTTAAAAGAAAAACATGCACGGGCTTACATGGCAGCTTTAAACTGTAGCATTGAAATACCCATCGATGCATTTTCCAAACCGTGTAGAGTAATGAAAAGTTTGACTATAGATAAGTATTTGTGGATAATATTAGCTTGGTATAACCGAGTCCATCTGACACATTATTGTAAGGTAAAAATATATGTACGTTATTGCTTATATGTTATTTTTGGGAATTGCATTTGTAATTCCGAATTTGATTTTTGTTTCTGCCTTTTCAAACTAGTATAATAATATTAAGGGCCCAAAAGAAGAAAGGAAGGAGAGATGGATTTCAAATGCTAAGGTGGTAGTAGTGGGTGCAATTTGAATTCCGCCAAAACCTTCATGTAATTCCATAGAATTGGCTCAATTCCAAAACCATTAATTGCTAGCAAAGAGGGAAGGCCCAATCTAGCTATCTTAATCATTCATACGTAAAATCAACTCAAATCAGGAATTTTAAAGTTCCTAAACAAACACTTCATAATAATAAAATATTGAAAAAATAAAAAGATATGATCACAAAGAAACTTGTTGTCAAAGTGTTTCAACCTGTTTATTTGCAAAAACTGATGAATGCCATTCAGTCAGGATGCTGATGTGAACCATGTAAAATCAACACAAGACAAACTGTAAGCAGAACCCACATTCTCTTCGCTCTCCAACTTCCCTCAACGGACAACGAATCCAAAAGAAGAATTTACCTCAATGGACAACGAATCCGATAGAACATTGAACGTCGGACTAAAATTTTGAATTGAACTGCCTTTTTTAAAGGCTACTTACATTTAACCTTTCCAACACTCCGCTAAACACACCTTTTATCCTTCCAGACACACTGCTATAAGCCTACAACACTCCGATTTCGATAAGCATCACATTGGGTTGTAAGATCACCAAACTTCTAAACATAGCTCTGAAGGGAAGAAGACCTTTCAACATCAAACACTTGACAAATAGAGATTATCGAAGACTTCTATTGGTGTGAACTGATGATTATCAGCCGAATTTGATATGAAACATAGATTTCAAGTGAAACAATCAATCTAGTTTTCCTGTGGTAGACCTAATAAGATCTTAAAAGTAAGCAATATGAAACTACTTCTCTGCTAAGGTAAATATATAGGGAGTTCAATTTTCGATTCTTGCAATGCACTCAAGTCTCCAGCTTTGATGATACTACTTGAGGTCCCTTCTCCAAGATCATTTACCATCTTTACAAAGTAAGAATGCCTGTAACAATAAACAAATTATAGCCACTACTTAGTACATAAAAAGAAGTAAGCTGATGATCAACGCTTACCATCGACTATCAGCAGTCAATTCTGGATGGAAGGCAGTTCCAAGCAAATTCCCTTGCCTTACAGCTACAATCACTTTGTTTAGAGGTTTAGGATTTTCCTGAAGCATTCAGCAGTAACACATCAAATGAATAAGGAGCGAAGAGATTTAATTTATGGATAAGGAGCTTAGCTATAAATTGTATGTTGCAACTACTCAACATATTGTTAATTTCAGTATCCAAAACACATCATCAACATTACCCCAATGCCTCCAAAAGACTCCNACCCCTGTGAAAACAAAGAGGCTGTTTCCATAGTATCCAAAAGTAATCACTATATTTGTAACTCAGCAAGAATGTCATACATTCGCTCAGCAATAGATAATCAGAAGAAAAGAAATGTTCAAATGATAATCCTTTTCTGTAAGTGATTGTGGTAAGTAAGACAGTTTATTCAGAAGAATGATGAATATGTTGTTATGGAACTTTATGGGGAAAAAAAAAAAGAAAAGTAAAAACGGATAAACATAAGGCATATAGAAACCACAACAGCCACACTCCAAATCAATCAGCATAAGCTGTTTATGCAGACACAAGATCTACCAGTCCTAATGCTTCAACAGCACCTTTTCAGTCAACAAACATCAAATGCTGGCATTCCAGAGAAAGGGTAAAAGAGTAGACATAGAACAGTCAATTAGGACATCCCAAAATAGGACAATTTTTAGATAAGAATATGATTATATAAATAGCAAGTCCAAAGAGTTGAACAAGAATTCCTCCTAGATTACAAAGCAATAGCAAGTCCAAAATAGGACAATCACTTAAGATAAAGGGGGCATATAGGTTTTGGAGGTTTAACCCACAACAATAGGAGTACAAGTGGGCATACGTGAATTTTAAACGCTCTATAAGACTATCATTTTAAGAAAAAGAGATGAGTATAGGACCTTCAGTATATTGGCAGGACCGCAGGAGTATTATTCTTAGCCCCACTATCAGATTTTATCTTGTACAAAGTGCTCAACATGACAATAAACGTCCCTATAAACTAACTAGATTTTAAACATAACATCCAGGGTGAATCTTCTACTCCTATAATGCAGAAAGATTTCTCAGTTGGAGCAATAGAGCGAGTTTAAAGTGAAAAGTATGAATTAACTAACGATGCTAGAGGTTCTTTTTTTATTATGCTTTATAGTATATACTCCTAAATGCACCATCATTCCAAAATTGTCATCTTCAAATGTCCTCAGCTTTCCATTTTTATTTTTTTTTCTGTTAAGAGTTTTGTTACACACCTCTTAATCCCCATCATGTTACAAAAGCCTATTTCTTAAAGTTCACCCCGTTCAAGAGTTAAGACATTTTATGAGGGAGATGGTAGCAAAGAGACCTTTGAAATGAATACTTGAAAGGAATTGGATTCATCATTTTATCAATAAATATAACATACAATTTTACTATTTGAAGTTGCCATACAACTTGAAGCATATGCACCAGAAGCTTGCAAGAATGTATATCTTATCTAAATCAAGCGGAGGGAAGGGAAGGAAGCAAAATTTTGACAAATAATATTGCACAAAACCCATGAGAGATTTGGATTACTGCTAACAAACAATGACTTGTAACAGGCTATGGAATCAGGCCTCCTCAAGAGCACCTGCAATGTTTAAATGGAATACCTCAGACCATGTCTTAGGAGGCTTGTATTCGTGACCCAAACAATAAAAGGGATTCTCTCCTCGTCATCCCAAGAGAAAAAGCATGTAAAGATAAGAGCATTGACTATCATGTCCTTGCGTCTTTACAGCTTCTGTTCTGATGATGTTTCAAACTAGTACAATTGAACAAGAGAGTAACCTATCCTTAGTCTATTTTACAAGAGAATAACACATCCTTAGTCTTTTTTACGCAACAGACAGATTGCTAGAAAGCTCATTGATCAACCTTAGATAATCTAACAAAGCTTCTTTTACCATGCACACTGGCAACAACTAGGGGTAAGAAAAACGGCAGGAAGAGCATTTGATGTGGTATGTTAATTTCATGCTTAATATATTTTTCTTCTCTTGAAGCCAAACCCAAACATGTGGTTTTTGCGAATTAGCAGAAATTTGTGTTTCCTACTTTCTACAAGTACTGAGAGAAGTTTTGCAACTAGAGCTGCTCTAATCTGTCAGTGGTACATCTCCATTTAAGTCAACTCTAGGGGAGAAACATCTCAACCTTCTCAATCAGCTAAAGAGATTAGGAAGACAGGCCTTCGCCCTTGACTATTTCACATGCCACAGAGAAACTTGATATGATTTGTTTACGAGATATAAACTTGATTCGTCCTCCCTCACAATGGATCAAGATTAATGATGGGTCAAAAGTTTTCTGTTCGCACGGGTGTTTGTTTCCAGGTTTTCGCAAATGGTATCCTTTTCAATGAAGCTGCTGAGGGGAAGTGTACTTTGTCGAGGGCTCATATGGGCGCAACCGCGCAAGGACTATTGTGTAGCTTGATTAGCAAATAGCAATCAGTTGCCTCTTTTACTATTATCGCTTTGAGTTGTTCAAAGAAAATAGAAAGGGAGCTTAAGCATTGACACTCAAGACTGCTCCAGAATGCCGACTGTCATATAACATATGTAGGGGAGTATGAAATGCCAATCTATTTCAAGAGCACAAAACTGCTGCTGAAACTCTGATCTAATGCCTTTATTTGTTAGTATACATCTGTATGCTTTGTTTTTCTGTACTAAGTACTAACTATTGTGTACATACTTTGTTGACTGCTGGTTATAAGATATTGTAACCAACCAAAAGGAATAATAATGGTGGGGGGACTCAATACGCTACATGCTTCCACGAGCTCAAAGATTTCAACTTGACAACTTATAAAACAGAAAATTTGAGTCTTGTTTAGATGAGAGGGGTTGCAAAACCATAGACTTTTATGCCATCAGGTGATGACAGTCTGACAGACACAACAAAAGAAACATCTGACCATAAACTAAACTCGAAGAATATGGAGTAAAATCTCTAAAAAACCTCAGGTTAACTTATCTGCCAAGTAGGTTCATCATCACATCTCTCATAATGGTTAAAAGGGCTCCCCAATCCAAGGGCTACAAGTCATTATCTGGTACCCAACCACCCACCTAATCTGAAGTTTGCCTAGATCACTTAGTTTCACCCTCGACCTCTTTAGGATATGGATGTAAAAAGCAACTCACCTTATAGAATGGGTATTCAATGAGAAAGACCAATTAGAATACTGCAAGAGAATACATATAAAAGTGTATGTTTGTAATGTTACCCTATTCAAGCCACAGGATAGAACATAAGAGTTAAAATTGCTAACCTCTTGGCTATCCTTTGCAATGACCAGTTTGTCTGAAGGAAGAGGAACTTCTGCCAGAACTTCAACTTCTGGCCCAACCTCAAGAATAGCTGGAGCACGAATAAAAACACCACGGAAACTTGGAGGACCACCTTCTTTATCTGCTACCTGAGCCACAGAGATCTCTGCTTCGAAGCTTTGAATCTAAATGAACAAACATACTTTTAACCTTTTAGGTCACAAAAGAGAAACATGAGACCACAGCAGCATCAATAAATTAACAACACCGCAAAGGATCATAGAAAAGCTGATAGCACAAAAAACTCGACGATTATCTAGCATATATACATTCCACCGATTTATGGATTTACATCTATGATCAAGAGGAAGTCACATTACACTCTACACTCCACACTAAGCACACTCCACGGCTCTTTCACCCCCTATTTTCTAACAATCAAGATACAAGTACATACGAGAGATGGACAAGTACATCACACTAAAATAACCAAAGATCACCATTTCTTTTCATTCCAAAGATGCCTTCACAATCAAAAACAAATAAGAAGCGATGCAGTGTAAACACACAGTGGAGTTCATCCTGAAAACTAAAAACCAGCTACAGAAAATGAAGATCAGATATAGCTGTGTGGATGTATGATACTAGGATAGCCAACAAGAACATAACTTTATTGCATTACCTGGCTCCCAAAGAAATTCCTGTGGACTGTGCAGTCTAGGCCCCCAACAAGTCCCTGGCCACCAGCTTTCTGCCCTGAAAAGCATAGGCCTCACCCTCAGCATCAGGATCTTATATGTATTTCAAAATTTATATGTTTTTATTTGGAAAAATTAAGTGGTTAGGTCCCTTCCATGGCTAGTCCAAGACGCCATCAAAATCCGACCTCAGGGACTCACATTTACAGCCTGGCCATAAGGAGGCTTTATCTGTTTCTTTTTTTTTTTTTTTTTTTTTTTTGGGAAAATGGTTAGTAAGTTCCATTGACGAAAAAGGGATGCCAAGGCGACACCCTCAATGAGAACATACAAAGTGTTCCGTGGGAGCTTACCAGTATAGTAACTCCCTATTACAGCTACTATATCAGTAACAAGCTAAAAGCAACATAGAGTGCCTAATACAATGAAGAATCGATCAATTCATTAGTTTCAGCTCTGGTGTAGTTGTAGAATCTAGCACTAACCCACAACTTATCTGTTTCCTCTTTTTTTTGCCCTCCAAACATATAAGAATTGTGATTTACATTTTTATAGCCAACAGCACATTCGATACACCAATTTTCATTACTTAATTCCCAGTATAACACATAGCTTATGAGATAGCTTCCAGGCATACTCAAATTGTGTTTCTAACAAGTGAAAGCCTTGATTGAACTATTGAAAGGAAATGAGGAACAAAATTGAGAAAAAAGAAAGACAATTGTACCAACAGCATTGTTTGCCAAGAA
>BSSO01002523.1:0-19066 GCA_030267885.1 Mesembryanthemum crystallinum | reverse complement strand
TAAAAATCTTGTGCATCCTTCATTTTCGCTTAAGTTCTTCAAAGTCTTTCTGGAACTTACAACAAACTGAGAAAAAGGGAGGAATTGAGTTAAAAACTGAAAAATTGCATTAGACTCAATTCACCCCCCTCTTGAGTCTAATCTTGGAACTAACATGAATATATTACATGAATCTATATCACCAGGCAAATTTTGCACGATGGGAGCCACGTCATGGTCGGTTTAGGTACCGTCATCCATGGCAGCAATACTTGAAATTAGGAGCTCTTTCTCGAGAATGTGCCTACAAGATCGATGCTCTTGATGCCCACCTTAATCCAGAGAACATCAAGGTATGTCATGCTTGATTATGCACTAAATCAAGGACTTAAACTTGCCAAATCTTCTTTGTTCGGGTTTATTAACATTATGGCACACTATGTGTTACAGGTACCACTTAAATTCAGAGATGACATGCGACAAGAATGTAACAAAATGAGCTCCGAGGCAAGCAAAGTGCTAAAAGAGCTAGCAATTGCCCTAAAAACAATGACACAGCCTTATTCTTGTAAAGCTCATGTTGCAAATTCGAAAGCCAGTGTAAAAAGCCTCAAAAACATGCTGAAATCAAGCTCATTGTGGGACGATTCAGAGCTTCTACAAGTCATTCCGGCTGCAACAGTTGCTTCCATACTGATTGACATTGTCAGTTGCGCTGAGAAGATGGCAGAATGTGCTAATGAACTTGCTTCCTTGGCTAATTTCAAGGCGGTCGAGCTAGCAAAATCACAATCACTGCCTAAAAATATTGATCGCGTGTTGGAGAAGTTGGAATCGATCAAAATTAGAGGTGTGGATCAAGATCAGAATTCGAAGGACGTAAAAATTGCTGATTGCGCTCATATTGTTATAACAATTGATGCAGGGGAGTGAACTAACCAACTGACAAATTTTGACATAGGAACAACAACCATGCATTTTTCAAGAGTAAATAGTTGTACATTCTTTTTTTTGTCTTGAAATATGTATGGCATCCCTTCATTTAATTTGTTCATTTGATCTCTGGAAGCTTTGGCTATCTATGTTTGAACTTTGAATTGGAATATATGTGCAATTTGCATTGATTGAGTTATGAAATATCACAAGTTGGAATAACTTGGGCATGGACCTTGAATATTCAATAAATTTGAAGCTTGAGAAATCATCTTTCATCTACAAAAAATGTGCATAAAATTCAGCCAAGAAAATCATCTTTGAGCTCTAAAATAGTTTCTAAAACAGTTCAAAACTGTGCATCAAAAAGAACAGTTAGTGTTGAATTTTTATATTATTGGGACTTGATGCATAATTGAATATAAGCCCAATTAAGGTTTTATCCTAAAATCAATTACCATTCAATAAATAGAGTAAGAGTAACTTACATACATCCTCAAGTATTCCATCAAAGTGGGACATACATTACTTATAAAACCTTGTCAAGTGGGAAGTCCCACATAGATAAAATAAGAGAGTTTTGAAGTATTTATAACAAGACGAATGACGATTAGAAACCTAATCCCACGCATGTGAAACTTAAAGTCTCACATTCAATTGCTTTGAGATTAATGTTTATTTTTATTTATTTATTTATTTATTTATTTATTTTTAACCAACTAGTACTTAGTATTTAGGAAAATTGGTAAGAGATTTAGGTCCATGCAATGTGGGGAGGAAACTTACACATGGTCGAAGTTTGTTTAATATAGCCTCATTACGGTGGTGGATACCCTGGTTAAAATCAAAAAAATATAGCCTCATCCTGTCTTACCAAACCACCTAATCCAATACACCGTAATATTTTTTACGCAATGATTATGTAATAGACGGGGATAGATATTGAGAAATTAAATGTTGACAATTTTAATAATATTTAAAATACACTTGTTGTCTTGTTGATAGAAAATGATTAGTTTTTACTTCTTCTTATTTTTATGGAGTATATCATTAATTTATAACGGCTGAATGTACCTACAAAGAATAGTAGAGGAGGTTTTTAATCTCCCTATAATGAGGATCGAACCCCTAACCAATGGATTGTGAGAGTGGGACACTTACCACTTGTGTTCCCACCTCATCCTCCAATACTCCATTTATTTAAAATTAAGGTTATTCCTACAAATAATGGGCCTATTCAATGACATATTGGTGGGCCCGTTTGTTGTTTCATCCGAAATTTATTCCTACGTCTTTTTTACTTGGATCCAGATTATGAGGGAAACTTTAGGACAGGTTGGTGCTGGACTCATACCCAGTGTTATAATACGCCATCAAAGCCCAATCTGATATTTTAATTAATTGCATCTAATTGCCCACTAATTCGTTGGGTTTTGTCATTCAAGCACTCCAATCATTATGATATCTATGGGCAGTTTGTTTTTAATAAGACTAGTCTTAATAAGGCCATCACTTAATCTAATTTCACTAAGTAGATTTAGGTCCAACCCACAAACTCTTATTATTTATGTGTATCATCTAATAATTCGATAAGACACGTCTCAAATAAGAATTTGCCATTTACGAGATATATGTAAACAAACACCAAAAATAACAGAAAAGAAAAAGTCTAATATATATTCATATTATAAAGGGGAAGATTTCTATTTTTGTTCATGGAAAACGTGGATGTGTGTCTTCATGGGTTTATCTTCAAAAGAACATTGGTTTCTTTTGCTGAATTAATTGTCTTTCTCGGATATGAGATGATAGGATTTTGGATTATTATCTTTTTATATATACTAGTTAGCTTTGGAGTATATAGTAATACTAACTTTTTTCTAGATTGTAAAGTATGGATAAGAATTGTCTCCATTATCTCATTTTTCTTGTTTTCATGGATATGAGATTATTCATATTTTTATGAGATTATAAAGTATGGATATGAGATTATTCATATTTTTATGAGATTATTTGAAAACTTTTGATTTTTAGAATAAGACTCTTGTGTAATCATCCACTGGTCAGATGACTCAATATAAAGGTACTCCCTCCGTTTCACTAAAATCTTAACACCCAAACTTTTCAAAATCAACATTTTCAAACTTTGACCATTAATATATGAAAATGTATAATGATTTCCAATGTAAAAATAATATTTTTGGATTCATCTTAAATAGAATTTTCAAAATATCAAATTTTTATAAATTTTCAAGTTTATATAAATACAATTATTCATAGTCAAAGTGTCGTCTCGAATAACGTGCAAAGTCAGGGCGTCAAGATTTTGGTGAAACGGATGGAGTAATATTGATAAATTATAATAGGCTCATAACTCTAGCTTGTTCTTATTCATATATGGGAGACCCACATATATAGAGGTACATAAGATTATTCTCCAAGTAAACTAATCGCCTAAAGATAGGAGTTTCCTAAAGAAAATAAATCTCTATATAATATCTTAAACATATAATGTCAAATATATATAATTTCCTAGATAATATAGATAATATATTCACTAAATATATTTTCCAATCTTCATTGTCCAATAAATATTTTTAGCAATTTAGGAGTGGTTTATTATGCCTGACTTTCAAAATTAATAATCATAATAACAATAACAATATAAGAAGAAGAAGAAAAAGAAAAATAAGTCTCATTGGAATTCAGTTTTGTCCACACACAAAAATTTCCATTTGATTCATTGCCGTCCCCAAATTCAATTTAAGTCAATTTTGTTTCAGTTCAGTCATAATAAATTTTAAAAAAGATTCCAAGTATGAACTAGTTCATTTTTACTACGATCCAGATTGGGCGGGAGACGGTAGGAAGGTGGTGGCCGGTGGGCTCAGAATCAGGCTTGCACGAGCTGCTCTGCAGACCCTTATTTAAGAGAGGAGATACTCTGTTTTTCTTAAAAAAATTTAAGACAAGTCAAAGAGCTTATAAACTGCATATAATCACTAATCTTTCGGACTCTGTTTTTGAGCACTTCCATCATTGTTTTTTTTTTATTTATTTATTGAAATACTCTGTTTTTTAAGCACTTCCAATCTTCGTGGGTTTCTATTGAAATACTCGTAATAGGAGTATTGGTTTCTTTTGATTATCAAATAAAATAATTAAGTATTGGTTTCTTTTTGCTGTAAGATGATAAATTTTTATTAGATCATTATCTATTATAGATAATGATATGATATGGATATGAGGTTCTCTTTATTTATTACCTCATCTTTCGAATGTAGATAGTATTATTACATACAAATATGGATATTTCTTCACCTCGTGTTATCTATTGATTTAGTTAAAATTTATATATTGTCGTCTAACGGTCAAATTCGTTTCCAGTACTCATTTTTTTAATTTACTATTGACTTTTTACTAGTTTCAAATTTCACAGCACCTATTTCTAATGATAATAAAAATGATATTCCAGTCTGATGCCTTATTATTTTAATTAAGTTAAAATAAATTCGAATACATGACTATTAACTTTAAATGACAAAATATTTAGCACCAAGAATACTTAACATGATATCCTACTAGAAGCCTTGGATCACCTAAAAGAGATCTAGACGAAGAGAATCAATAGAAGATGGAAGTATCTTTATCAAAGCTCGTCAAATGTGAGACCAAATTTCAAAAGAATGTGACTAAAAAAAAGGCCACAGTCTCTCTTCAAATCATAATTGCAATTACTCCATAAAGTTTTAGTACTAAGTAAAATATTTGGTGTGCCACCCAAGAAATAGAAAAGAAATACTGAAACTAATAGTGTTCGTGTTCCCACCAAATTAAAGCACGTGAAAAAATAAAAATAAATTATCCATAGATTTATTAGTCTACCTGAAGCAGTAGCAGACTGAGTTTATAGTGATCAATTCAACTGTACGCTTAAATCTCTTTTCATTTTTTTTTATTTTTTTATTTTTTTTTTTTTTTCTTCTAGTTGCCAAGTAGGGCGTCATACCTCATACGGCCGATTTTCCTTTGAAAAATCATACTCTAAGATAGTGCTACCAATATTTATGTGAGACTCGTACAAAAACTAAAATAAAAAAACTTAGCACCAAAAAAAGATTTAAAAAAATTTATGTGAGTCAATAAATGCTAAGATAGTGAATAGGTGGTCGTTTGGTTCAATGCGGGAAGTAGTGATTCCCGGGAAATCGTATTTCACTGGAATTAAAAGTTCTTGGGAAGTACCAATAGTTGTTTGGTTGAACATAGGAAGTAGAACTTCCTGCAGGAAGTCCCACTTACCTAGGGGGACCTAGGTAAGCAACTTCCCCCATTATGTGGGAAGTAGAACTTCCTAGGAAGTCCAACTTCCCACAAATATTGTCAACCAAACAACTACATAAATTCTACTTCCCATGAAGTTGCAATTCTTGCATATTTTGGTGTCAACCAAACGACCTCTAGGTGGGTGATTCTTCTAATAAGTTTACTTTTTATCTATTTATTCAATGTACTACTCCCTTTGTCCAGCATTTTAAATATTGTCAAATTATATTTGCAAAGATTTTATGAAACACAAATCAGGGCTTATTTAGGTGGCACGTTAAGGGCCATTATGGTACATCTCCATTAATTTAACGGAAATTTCCTGGAGTACCCCTGTACTTTGATGAAATGCTATGGTACCCAAAGTTTTGGAAATGTGCCTGGGGTACCCCTGAACTTTCAACAAAGTGATCAGCGTACCCACTAAGCCACAAAATAACTGTAATGCCTTGCAATACATTTTTTGTGTAATAACTATGTTTGACTTTTAATTTCTTTCTCTATTTTATAATATATGATAAAAAATTAAAAAAAATAGAAACATTAAAAAATCACAAAAATTAAATTAAATTTTAAAATTAAAGTAATTTTTTAAAAAAATAAAGAAAAATTAAAAAATTTAAATTTAGTGTTTTAATTAAAATCTATACAATAAGTTAAAAAGTTGAAAATTGTAAGAAAAAGTGAATTTTTAAAATAAATTTTAAAAAATTTATTAATTTTTTGATTTTTTATTTATTTTTTTAAATAATTTTTCTAAAATTTATTTATTTATTTATTTATTTTTATTTATTTTTTAAAATTTATTTTTTGAAAAAAACAATAGAGTTGGGGTATAAATTTCCATACTTTTTTTTTATATTTTTTGTATATTAATAAATGAGAGAAATATAAAAGTCAAACATAGTCATTAAACAAAAAAAAATGCATTGCAAGGGTATTATAGTCATTTTATGGCTTAGTGGGTACGCTGATCACTTTGTTGAAAGTTCAGGGGTACCCCAGGCACATTTCCAAAACTTAGGGTACCGCAGGCATTTCATCAAAGCACAGGGGTACCCCAGGAAATTTCCGTTAATTTAAACTCATATTTCACCCACATAAAAAAAATAAAAAATGGTGCACCTTCATGAGTAGAGGTTTTTATTTTTCGTATGAAAAAAAGTATAAAAGAAATATAATCTTATTGACAACTAATTACTAATTTACACACATATAGATGTTCACCCTATAGCTTGAATGCCTCTAATAGGATAACTAATTATTTTTCCTTAAAAGAATATATAGATGGTTTTAATGGAGCACTCAAAAGTATCCTCTAGTTAATACTATCAACTATTGAAAATATTTTATTCATATATATGAGAACATTTTTAAATGCCCCATTAGAGACACATAACTATTTGCATGCCTTCAATTATAGTAAATTAATTTTCAATTGTCTAAATTATTAGTAATAGAAGCACATGAGTCTAATGTATGTATGGATGTCATTGTGAATGTGTTACTTATACTCTTAGTATACCTATTGTAAAAAGCTTATCGTAAATAAATGTATTTATTTTTACACCAAAAAAAAGGATTTATTTTATTGTACTGAAACCTTTATCTATTTATTATTCACCAAAATACCATTTCAATAAGCCAATTTTTCATTACTACAAAATAAGTGTGTAATAATATTAAATTATTTATGGATAAAATCAAAGGATAGATAGTACCCTTTTTTTTTTTTTTGGGATAGAAAGATAGTACTTATGTTACTATAACTTAATCTCTTATAGCACAATGAAATGTGCCGTATGTGCTTTGTGCCGTCGCCAATTCTCTAGAAGAATGAATGCCATGTCCACCAAGGTGACATCAAGCACCCAACCTTTGTGGCCATTTGTTGGCTTCCACAATTCTTTATCAGATTTTAGACCATACTGTACTAAAAGTTAAAATCTTTTCCTACTAAATACAAAAGATGCAAAGTATTGCGTGATTGGTTTATACGATGAATGTAACATAAGAACTAACTCAATTAAGATTTCAAACTGTTAATTGGTTCAATACGTCTGCTCACACAAATGCTCTTTAAATAAACTGATGACTAAAATATTGGTAAAATTTTGTCTCGTGACTGACATCTTTAACGGCAGTTAGAGAGAGAGTTTTTAGAGCTAGCGGAATAGAAAAGGCTGAACCAAAACATATACACTTACTAGTATTTTTTAGAGTATTGATTTAGAAATTCAAGCTTTTAAGCAAACATCAATTATATATATGTTTCCAATCATTCAAATCAGTAACACCTCTTTTTGAAATTAAAGAGAACTAATCACTAAGACTAACCCACTCCATCCGTTGATGGCTCATACTACTCTTTGGTGCGCAAGTGGTTGCACATCTTTGACTCCTATCTCACTATGCGCAACAGATTGCACAAAGTCCCTGTGAATGTGATAAGCCCATTTATTCTTTGTCAAATCTAATTCAGTTAAGTATACAATTAAGTTCTATAGAATTAAATACTCCCTTGTTTTTTTATTAGTGTCGTTTTCGCTTTTCGAGTTTGAACTGACCACCAATATCTCTCAAAATATATAACCAAAAATTATAGAAAGTATATTCTATGAAAGTACTTTTCGATACGAATCCAACAAATATTTTTTTAATATTGTGAAACAAAGTAAGTTTTTCACAATTCAATAGTCAAACTTTGACACGAAAATCTAAAACGACATTTAAAAAAATTGAGGGAGTGTCAATTTCAATAGTTAGGCCTATTAGAGAGTGTCCATAACATAGAGGAGGTTCCAACCCAAAACCAATTGACAATAAGTAGAGTAACCCCTTTAGTTATAAACACCTCAAACCTCTTCTATTTTATCTATGTGGGACTTTCCTACTTAACACCCTCGTACAATAATATTACTCCACTATTTATCGGGTTGACATCCACTTTATTTACATGTAAATTTGATCGTTACAATTGGAAATGAAAATACATCCTTATAATTTTGAAAATAGTTTCTGCATTTTCCTTCCCCCTGCATGCCCATACTACCTGTGGCAACACTTCCCCATAATCACTCTGTTTGTATCTTCACCGTTCCTCTGTTCCTGACACACACGGTTTCAAACTTTCTAAACGACTACTCCACAAACGTGCTCCGTTACAATTAAATAACAATATTACCTCCTTTTTATTTCATTATCACTACTCTTTTTTACTTAAATCACTATTATATTCATATTTCATTCTCTGAATGGCCTATAAATACTGGAACGACTTGCCACTACAACATTAATAATCTCCCTTCTCTCTCTCTCTCTCTCTCTCTCTCTCTTCTTTCTCCACCAACTGAGATAGTGCAGCTTAGCCTACTGGTGGCTTCTGCCTTCTCACTTTTATCTTTCTCAAATTAAACCCAGCAGAAACTATCAAACATGGAGATTAATGTCAATTCATCTCCCAGCTCTGAGAAAATTTCCCCATTTTCTCGTGCATACAATCGTCTAATGGCTATTCCTAAGAGATTAAAGGACAAAGTTGTCGATTTCGCCCTCATGGCGAAAAAGATAGGACAAGAAGATCCTAGAAAGATCTTCCATGCCTTCAAAGTTGGCCTAGCTATCACCATAGTTTCTTTGTTTTATTATTTCCAACCCCTCTATAACGGGTTCGGTGTCTCCGCTATGTGGGCTGTTTTAACTGTTGTGGTCGTCTTCGAATTTTCCGTTGGTACGTAAAATTATCAAGCTAAATCAATCAATTGCTACTATTCCTTAATTCATCTTAGTAATAAAAAGTTATCGTTCAGGTAATAATTGACGTAAAATTGTTTGGGTTTGTAACAGGAGCGACACTTGGAAAGGGTATGAATAGAATGATTGCAACATGTGTAGCTGGGTTTCTAGGAGTATCAGCTCATCACTTGGCCAATCTCTCTGGCAAGACAGGGGAGCCTATCTTACTTGGTATTTTTGGCTTCCTAGTAGGTAAGCACTAAGCACCATACAGATTAAATATGAAATTTATAATAATCGTATGATAATTCTGTGATTATATATACTAATTATCATATAATTGAATTTTTGTGCAGCTGCGATAATGACATTTATGAGGTTCTTTCCAAAGTTGAAGGCAAGACATGACTATGCGTTGATGATATTCATCCTAACTTTCTGTCTAGTATCGGTGTCGGGTTACCGAGACGATGAGGTGATAACGATAGCAAGACAACGCCTCACGACGATCATACTAGGGAGTTTGATCGCCATGATCGTCTGCGTCGTCATTTGCCCTGTTTGGAATGGAGCAGAATTGCACAAACTTGTTGCATCCAACATGGAAAAGCTTGGCAATTTCTTAGAAGGTATATATTAATCCCAAACATATTGCCACAGTTACATTCAGATCGTATACGTACTATGTTTCATACAAAGTTTTTATTTGGTGCTAAAGTTTTAGTGCTTCTATATTTTAGTGCAAGTAGAAACATAAGTATTGTATTATTGCTGTAAGTGGTGTTTGCTTTATTACTAAATACTCATCATCAAATTGGTATCAATTAAAAATAATCCACAGGATTTGGAGGGGAGTATTTCGAAACAACAGAAGGAAAGGCCAAAGAAGATAAGAAGTTTTCTCGTCAGGCATACAAAGGCGTTCTTGGTTCCAAAAACACGGAAGAGACTCATGTAAGATAGATCTCTTTTATTTTTCCAATCTTTTTGCTTATTATTATTATCATATATAGTTACACTAAGTAAAGATCATTTGTGCTTAATATTGTTTTGCTGATTTGCAGGCAAATTTGGCTGCATGGGAGCCTAGCCATGGCCGGTTTAGATTCCGTCATCCATACAAACAATATCTACAGATTGGAGCCCTAACACGAAAGTGTGCCTATCGAGTTGATGCCCTTAACAGTTACCTTGACTCCAAAGTTCAAGTAAGGCTCTGTTCATTTCATAGTTTCCATATTATTGCATTTAGTTCAATTTAGTTGTGCAACTTACTTTTTTTTTTTTCCTCATATATTACTATTAGTTCAGATTCGTTCAGTATAGTTGAAATCTAACTAGTTGTAATCTTGATTACAGATGCCACTAGAGATCCAAGAGAATATCAAGGAAGCATGCACAAAACTGAGCTCAGAACTAGGCAAAGCACTAAAGGAGCTAGCTTCGGGGATGAAAAGGATGAGAAAGACATCATCAGCAAAATCACATCTAAACAAATCAAAATCAGCTTCGAAGGAGCTAAAATCCTTGCTCGAAGCCAGAGCATTATGGGAAAAATACAATCTGTTGGATGTATTACCAGCAGCAACTGTTGCGTCGATACTTATAGACATTACAAGTTGTATAGAGAGTATATCAGAGGCAGTAAATGAGTTAGCTACCAAGGTGAATTTTAAGTCCATGGACAGCGCAGTAACACCGGCAGAACAAGAAGAACTTTCAGAGATGAGTAAGAAGAGTGATGATCACCATGTTGTGACGATTCGAGATGTGGTTGAGATTGATATCCCAGCACAACAAGGAGCCTCAGCAGCACCAGATCCCTCAACACCAAACCCCTCTCAATAAAATTTAGTAGTACGTACTAATATATGCACAATAAGTAGGTTACTTGACCATCAATGTATAGCCAACATGACTTGTTAGTTGTTACCATAACTTTATTGTATAAATATATATTATAAATCTTTATTTATGACTACCTCTATCCAGGCCATTTATCTTTTTTTTTTTTTTGGAGTACTAATTATAAATTTCCAAATAAAAAATAAAAAAATGGAAGAAAATAATGAGAGAGGAAACAATTAAGGAAATACCTAGTACTTTATTATTTGATCTGGACTATGACAAATCCAAAATATGTAGTTAACTAGCGACTAATTAAGATCAAGGAAGCAAGTCTGCCAATATTAGTGTAAAATTTTTAGCTCGCTCAACAGGTAAAAGTACTTTATAATTCTGAGATTTGTGTATCAAAATCCATCTTTATGAATCAATATGATTTTTAAATATGTAATTTTTGACTAATTTTTATTCAAATAACAATAATTAATGTTGGTGAACTAATTCGCGAATGTAATGTATAGTTGAAGTTTTTTTTTTTTTTTTTTTTTTTTTTTTTTTTAAAGGCAAGACAACCAGGATTACTTTCTACACTAAGAAAGCACTCATAATGTATAGTTGAAGTTGTCTTGGTGAACTTTCGTTAATTAACTTTGAAAATTTTGTACTTTTTCTCTACAATTTCTTCTAAAGTTTGTTTAATAGAAGGGGGATGACTCTCCCTACCCTAGCTAGTAGAATGATTTGGCCGCCCAAAAAAAAGTTAGAAAAGGGAGCAAGTAAGTGAGCAAAGCATATAAAGTTGTCCACATGCTTAGACTTGTTTTAATTGTTGAAAAGCCTCCGTAAAAGAAGAAACAAAACTTGCTTTGTGCTGCAACTAAAATTAGTTTGATTATTGATGATAATCACTGATTAGGGAGGGAGGAGCCCCATAAACTTTAATTAGTTGTTGTTCAAAGTAAATAAAGTTGGTTGGTAAGACATGTATATATAGCTGCTACAAATACGCCTATACCAGCACCTGGTTCGCATCGATATCCTTGCATAGATTCAAAGTAAGCATGTTACTATTTTTTACTACTACTAATTAGGAATAAAATTGGCAATTGCTCTCTATTTTCTTAATTTACAAAAAGGCGCACACGAAATTTTGCAACTTAATTTTTTTCTCTCATATTTATTTTGTTTATTTCATCCCAGTTCAATTCAATTTAGTTCAACACATAACACATTTAGGTAGGTTGGGCATGCAGGCACGGAATGAGTTTGATTGGGTGGACTGGAGGCCCATCCTTGCCATTAAATAGAATGAAAAAAAAGGTTATGTTTTTTTAAATTGATTTTCTGCTGTGTTGTCAAGGTACATTATAGAAGATTTTTCGATCTCTGATACAAACTTTTAGGCTCCGGTCTATAATTGCGTCGAGTTTTTCTCTTTTCGATTTAATAAAATGGTTTGATTCTAACCTTTTGGATCCATACTAATTTAATTCGCATCGAATCAAGCATTTCTCCATTTGGCAAAAATGGTTTTCTAGTTATTGGGAAAAAAATGTTGCTAGTAATAATACTCTTGAAGGAGAAATTATTTACACCAATTTTAATACATGGGAATTGAAAGGGGTATCTATGATTTCAAAAGAACTTTGAACGCGGCAAAAGTTGTTCCTTTAGATGAATGAGAAACAACAGAGACAGAGGGAATTAGAGAGAGAGAGAGAGAGAGAGAAAGAGAGAGCCATTGTTGACTTGTAGGGAAAACAATAGTATTCGAGCAGTCAGATGAAAGTGCTTGGTTGATTCATATATCGAATGATACGCTAAAAAGGAAAAAAGTAATATATAAGGGACAAAATATTTGTCTCCCATTTAATTTGTTTATTCAATTAGAATCAAGACAAAGTCCACTAACGCAGTAAAAAAAAAAAAAAAAAAAAGGGGTTAATAGCAAGATCACATATCAACCGCCAATCCGTCAATAGACCACTACTCTTATCATTAAAGCGACTTTCACACAAAGCCAGTTATCTATCTATCTATCATCATCTTTTCATTTTTGTAATCACTCCTTATCAAAAAGTAATTATACTATTAGTACTTGATTTTAAGATGGTAAGGTCAATTAGTTCCACCTCCTTTTTAGAATAATTATTGTTGTGTACATAAGTAATTTGATTTGCTTGGTGGGTTGTTCATAATGTTATATGTTGTGTCGATTTATTATAGGTTCAAACTATTCAATGGGATTCATAACACTATGCGAACTAATTGCATTTTTGTTTGATAGAAAATGGCCTGGTGAATGTTTTTGCTTGTACGACCTTCCTTACAACTCGTACAATGTACTATCTGTTATATCAAAAAAAAATAAAAAAAAAATAGTTGTTCTTTGAGAGGTGTTTGGTTCACTAATAAAGGAGTAAATTATATTTGTATTTTATATAAAATCAGGGGTTCAAGTCTTACGAGAATACGAATTTATTCGTGAAGTACTTGAGTTTGTGCATTTGGAGGTGCTCTAATCTTTACTTAGCCACACTTTAGAAATGAAGTTCTTCATTGTCAACAACTTTATTTGATATTGTTTTTCAAATAAATTTAAGAAAACAATTGCACTTTGGTGACCAGACGTTTTAAAAAGTGTTTCGCTTTTGTTCCATTAGCTAGCTCCGTTTTTGAGTGGAGAGTGGTCTATGTTTGTAAAGGTCTTTGGGTCATCCCCAACACTCCTAATGTATTGAACCTAAGAGTCCGAGTTTCTTGCGTATCCAAACAAAGAATTAAAAAATAAAAAAATAGCTAGCTTCCTTAACTTGACTTTGGAACAGCTGGTCAAAACGATGTAATATTATGTATATTTTGGGTAACGATTTCTTGTCCACCATACAGTTACTGAAATTGAAAAGAAATACGCCATCCGTTTTCAATTGAAGTTGACGCGTATTTGAGTTGCGGAAAACCAAGCGTCAATTTCAATTGAGAACGGAGGGAGTAGGAAAATGAATTAATTGAAACAAAAAATTCCCCAGATATTGGAGTATTTTTTTTCTCAACTATATGTAGCTGTTTTTTGGTCGTTAATACCAGTTTTTCATACATTTATACAACTGTCTAATTCAACAATATCAGTATTTTAATCACTAGTACACAGTTTTTAAGTCACCAATAACAAATACCTCATATATAAAACCGTCTCATACAATATTTTACCTTTTTAATGATTAATACTAGATACGATTAAAATATCATGGATGCTGGTTAAAAAGAAGTATAGCTGGAAAGAGCAATGTAGTGCGTGCGTCAAGCTTTTTGGTGGAGGCCCAAATTCTAGTAATGAGGACAAAAATTTATAAGTTGAGTGGCAACTTGTATGATTAAGGCAGCGGAAAAACTAAATTCGTGGTGCTAAACGCACTTGCAACGTGAACCTGAAATTAAAAGTTTACGAATGAATATAATAATATAATGATGTTACTATTATGAGGGTAGTACTAGTACTAGTATTAGTCCATATTAGTGGTCTGGTGGTTTAATTTAAAAAGTTGATTGTGATGGGTCCATTTGTACTTGAAGGTACATTGTATGACATAGGATTAAAGTCATAATAATCCATCATAAAATTTGGTTCCGTGCCAGTACTCGTTATTGAGCATGCATTATTGTTTCTACGTGGCTCAATCGTATTGATACATCTTTCTTACTATTTGAGCCTACCTATTTGTTTATAATGTTCGTTTCGCCGAATTTCTCCAAACTTTTAAATTTTTTCTTTATATTTCTTCTCCATCATCCTCTATCAGTTTACACCTCANAAAAAAAAATCCTCTATCAGTTTATTTCACCACCTCCTCCTCTATTTATAACTTCTTAGACATTAAAATTGAAGGAATAGATTGCAGATTGGGGAAGAAGTAGAAGTAGGGAGAAGTTTAACCAACTCCGCCTTGATTTGAAATATATATGTACATTTACTAGAGATATTAAGGAACATAATTTTTTTAAGGATATTTGTCACACAAAAGATATTGTGTATAGAAAAATCTGTAAAATAATATTAATATGCGTAATATGTGTTCCTATAGATATGGCAATTACATATATTCCTATAAATAAGGCCATTCCCCAGATTATGTGGTTCTCGTTGACATGAAATTGCTATCCACCTCTTGTAAATAAGTAGTAGTGATCATCAGCCCCCAGATTATCAATACAAGTAACAAACCACCAAAGTATTGTAAGTATTATTAGGAGTTTATTTTATAAGAGAATATATGAATTTATATGATTCGAACTTGATATATATATATATATATATATATATTTGTTAGTTTTTATCGTTGATGTGATACGACGTAAGTAAACGGACAACCCACAAAACTAAATAGTTGAGATTAAATTACAGTATAACGATTTTGTTTTCTTTGTAAAATAAGAAACAAGATTATTTATTTTCATTATTTCGTTTCTCGTATTACACATTATTATTAAATGATTGCCAAATATATCATATGAGTAAATATTTTTTACGGTATGTGTGCTCTGTTAAGGATACACTTGGAGTGAAATAAGTAGATAAGTTAAAGTACAGTACTAGTTTTTAAAATTTAGTTATTTAGGTGCGTTTGTTTTCTTATAATTAAAGATAGCGCTAATTAACATGCAACAATGATCTAAGAGTATTAGAGTGTCATGGGTAGATGCAAGAAATGAGATTATGAGATATAGTAGATTGGATGGTTATCCTTAGTATAATCAAGCATGAAGCTTGGTGATGAGTCATAGATTGGAAAAAGAAGCTAATTAGGGTTGCATTGGGGGACCTTACTCGGATTGTGATATATCCTTTGTATTAGTTGCTGCTTTTGTTGGTGCAATTCAAGTTGGGATTGTAACTCTGTATCTTCAAGCAAGTAAGCTAAGATTGTTTTTACAGGCTCCACGCATATCAGCCAGCAGATTTGATTAATTAAAACTACTATAGTAGTCCAAAAATTAAGATATGGAGTAAGTATATCTAATGTCCGAGCTACTTTTGCTTTGATTTGCTTTTGTGGCTAGTCATCACTCGTCATTATATTCATTGTTGTGACATACATTATTCTCAATATTAATTAAGATGGGCTTCACATGCATGTTTCCCCGTACACGATGAGTGCTTTCAGATTAGATAATATTACTAATTTAATTCCTTAATTAGCTTGTTGCCTAGCTAGCATGTGATTTTATAATTACTTGGTTATTGTTAGATGAATGCTTTTCTAGCTTTTAACCTAAACTCTAGGAGGAAATCAAGAGAAAGCCAAAAAAAACTATTAGCGTAGCTGATCTGATCAGTTGATATACGTGAGTAGTAATTTTATACTGATATTAATTATGACTTATTGTAAAAGCAAGGTGTAAATTCATTCTCTAAGTCAAAAAATAAAAATAAAATAAAAATAAATGTATAACCTAAACAAAAATATAGTGCATATCGTAAACAAAAATCTTAATATCTTCTTCGTGTGTAATAGTATTTATTTGTATTGTTTAAAATACTTAGGTATTATGAAGGAGCTAGGAATTTCCAAATAAACAAAAATTTCCATTTTTCTTTGCTTTTGAATGAAGATAAGAGGATGAGGATAACACTGCACCGCTAGGTGTTTGAGGCATGGATGCATGCAATTAAGCAAACACCCCCAAGGACCCAAGGACCCAACCTGAACGTGGCTAAGGAATAAGCTAAAGGATTCTATGATGCTACATCCCCAGTAGATAGATGTAGGCAGTTAGCTATAGGTAGCCTTGAAAAAACAATCCCAGGATTGCTCTCATGAGTCATGGCCTACAAGTTTGACACTTGCTTGCTTATTCAGGATTCAGGATCGAGGAGCCAATATAATGCACCTTTCAAGTCTTTAGAGGTACGTACGGTAGAGATTATTATTAGCATGCACGGGTTATCTAGAAGCTAACTTCGCAAACATCCTTTGGTTCTCTTAAGTTCGGTTTAATTTGGGCCCAATTCAAGTGAGCGAATATATTTCAAGTGAGGTTTCAACCTAAAATCAATTGGTATTAAGTAAAGTAATTCACTTGGTTATAACACAAGCTCAAGGCGTCTTCGTTTATCAATGTGGGACATAGTATTTGTATGTAATAACTAGAACATCTTTTGATCTCTTTTCTATGATATGTTATCCGTCAATTCGTCATATATAAGTTTTAGAAAAGCTTCGGAAGAGGAGAAAACCAGTAAGGTACGAATTGTTGGAATTTTATGTTGAATGCAGCATGTAACTCGGCCGCTTTGTGTTAGTCGACAAGGATGTTGAATATTGAAGTCTAAGATTTGAAGAATTGTATTTGTTGGGTAGATGTGGAAAAATATCTTCTCCTGTATCAAATATGTTGGAAGTTTAATTGGGTCCAACATTATTAGTTAATGGTTGTAAAATCATTGGGGGTAAACAATTTAGCACCTGTCAGCGTTTGTTTGTGCAAAAATTTCCCAAGTGCTAATTGTGTCATCCATGAATATGACATAAGTAGGTAACAACAAGACCTCTTTTTATAGTATTATTTTACTTTAGTAAGTCACGCTAAACATCATTGTATATAAGTAACATCATGCTAGTCTAATTGTGGGAAATTAGCAAAAGAAAAAAAATTTGCAATGAATCTCAACCTCGTATGTTCATAATAATGTTATTGTATATATGGCCAAGGTATAAAGGCATGTCTTATCAGAATATAGGATTGTGGAGATAGGGAAATAAATGAGTATATCACAGTGTATATGATAATGAATATGTAAAAATATCTACTATCCCTTAGGTTGGCTTATGGATCTAAAACATCTACTAGTAGCAATCAAATTATTATGAGATGCATAAATTTGGTAAAGTTTTCTTCTAAGAAGTTACTCGAATACATAACAACGATTGATTTCAACTTGAAAAGAAGGCTCGACAGATGGAGGTGAAAAATATGTGATAGAATGAATCAGATTCTAGTATTGTGGTGAAGTTCATCATCAACAATCAACCGCAATACAATGGTTTTGGTCCACTCTTTAGCAAGTAGTGCACGAAGATGTTCCACTTGGCCTGGATTTACATTAAAATGTGAAGTACATACATAAGAAGACGAATAACTAACTATGTGATGATACACGTACTCTTCAATTTGTAGCACTATCATTTTCATTAGGGGAACATACTCTTCCCACTCCTTCCCATCATGGATGGCTTTGACATGATAGATACTCTAAGAGCATCAATATTTTGGGCTTCATTCTTATTTTTATGCATTCGGACTTAATTCTCTATTTTCTTCTCAAATAAAAAGAAAAATAATTGATCTCAATATACTTAGTACAATCATAATAATTCATCAAACATTGGAATATGGTAACCAACTTGGTTGTCACCTAACAAACGCACTCATTGTTGATCAAGAAACATATAGAGTACAAGAAAGACTGCTAAGAGTAAACAAACCGTGAAACAAACAAAGCCATGATAGATTGACCAAAAATTAAATTTGCTATCTTGTTGCCCATTTGGAATAATGGTATGTACTGATAATAATAGAATAAGCCGAAGGTGGTGGTCTCAACTCTCAAACACAGTAAACTCCACCATCACATCAAATTAAACTTGAAAAAGATTGGGCTGATTCATACATCATTCTATTAATAGGAACCTTGCCTTTCTCTATTATGGATACCTTTTGTCGTCATGTATATTCAAAAGCGTCCAAAATGATGGCATCCTTTTGTTACCTTGGCAAAAGGCGCCTACTAACGCACGATTTCGGATATTCTACAAATAAATCTGTGTAGATACTCCCCAAGAGGCTTAAACCCGTAACCTTGAATATAAGCTAAAGCTTGTTAACAATTGGCCAAACACCTCTTGAATCTTGATAATTTTACTAACGTAACGATCCACCATTTTTTAAGAAAGCTTAATATTACTACACAAAATCATGTGCTTTGAGTAGAGTTGGGCAAATGGGAGGGGGCCCGCTGGGCAACCCGACCCGGCCCACTTAAAACTGGGTCAAAACCCATTTAAAGCATAAGTGGACGGGCCGTTAATGGGCCGGGCCATTTAAACATGTTAACGGGTCTAACCGGGTCATTAACCGGGTACCCACTTAAACCCTGAAAAAAAAAAAAAAAAACGCGTGAGATTTCATTCTCTTTGTTCTCTCTCTCGCTCTCGCGTTCACTCTCTCTCCTCTTCTTCGTCTGAGATTT
>BSSO01002522.1:0-19068 GCA_030267885.1 Mesembryanthemum crystallinum | reverse complement strand
TAATCCTTCCTCTTCCTCCTTCCACCACCATAATCTTTCCCCCACCACCACCTCCAACCTCCACTTTTGCCCTTTAATTTTTTCCATTATCCCCCTAATTTTTTCCCCCAATCCAAGCGGGGCCTAAGGAGTGATTCTTCTTGTTGTTAATGGAATTAGTGACCAAAAAAGTTGCATAGCAGCACTGCAATGAAGATGGCGCTAAATGCCGATTCACAGTGCAGAATGTGATACCTGAAAAGCTCATCTATCGACTTCAATGGGGCTGATGGATCTGTATAGACCTCAACAACCTAAAGAATCATTAGGACAAGAAAGACATGTGTCAGCAATTTGTATTGTGATCTTGACACAGCCGAGAGAAGCCTATTCACTTGAAGTAGTAAGTAGTAGGCATCAATTTGCAAATGAATGTTAAACCCTATAGCCCAAAGGCTTCAAAATCTTAGACAGTATCAGAATCATCCTGCAACCTAGATCACACATCTTTCAATCATAGGTGGCTCAGCATATTTAGGGTCATATTCACACCTGATAAGTTTCCACTATACGACATAACATTATTCTGTATGAATATATCAGTATCACTGTAATTTCAATTAGAGCGGAGAGACTGACTATTTGAATGAGATTGAGGTTCAATTATGGACCTTGGATTTAAGCCAATACATAGCATTTTAGCCAGTTTCCATCAGATGTCAATCATTGAACTACTTACATACATATATGAGGATCAAATTCGAAACCAAGTAATCTCAACTAACATCAAATCAGGTTACTGGATGGAATCATTCTGAAGAATGAGCATGTACCTTGTCTTCTGCTATCTCCATATTTGAGAAGAGACCAGCCACCAATGCTGCCATCTGTGATCTTGGTACCTGTACATTCAAGTACAAAAGATGAACTGCACAGTAAGAATCAAGAGCCTTAAACACAGAGCTTTGCTGAAGGGGAAAAAAAAACGAACCAAAAACATATCATTTTTGCATACATGATACATTACATTACTTTGTAGTCGTTTGCGCCAGCACTTCCCTCAGCTGCCACAACAACATTGTACGAACTCTCAGGGGAAAAGTCATCAGTCAGTGCCGTCCTGATAAATGTGTATTTGACATCCATCTGGATGATCTTCTCTAGGAACTCATCAACAGTCAACGGCTGAGACCTTGAGAAAAGGTTGTTGAAGAACATGGAAAAACCATCAAGTACATTGTTCGTTGAGGCAACCGATGCTGACTGATCATCATATATGATCGCCACGTGGCTCACACCAGCCAGTTGCGCAGCTTCGACCACCTGCAGAGCTTCTGACGTGGTAACCTCTTCTGTGGGGCCATCTTCTGTGGGGCCAATGGTAACAACTACCTTGCTTGCATTCCCTATCGCTTTAGCAATTGCTTCTGCATTGTCGAACAAGGATTCGACTGCATTTAGCCGTTTCGATTCTTCTGTGGATATAATCTGTCAATTGCTTATGTAAATCAGCATTATAATATTCCAACAACGCTTTGAAACTCTGTGTGTAAGATTTTGTGAATTCACTCTTCACTTTATCATCCTTTCTAATTCCTTGTGAAGGGTAGGTCTAGTATGGACTTGGTCCATCCTATAGACCAACTCTCTTGTAAGAGGTGACTCTTTCACTTTAAGACTCCAAGGGTGTCTTATACACCTCATAGAGGCGACTCCTACTCAGTCTGCCGTATGGACCAAGTTCATACAAGACTTTGCGTTAACTAGAAGAATATTAAGATTCAGAAGGCGAAACCTTATAAGCAGAGGCGAAACGAGCCAGTTCTTGTGCAGCATCAAGGTCTGGCACCCCAGCGCGGACACTAAAACCCTCACACAGCAACATCTGAGCGACCCGAACACCCACCTGCCCGGCAGCCCCAGCCACGAAAACTGTGCCGGCATCCTTCCGCCTACCAGGGCCTGCCAATCCCGGGGAGCTACCAACAACCGGTATCAATGATTTAACATCATCGGATATATTTCCCCACTTGAACTGAAAGGGGTTGAAATTGGTCTTGTCCCCAGCTTGGCCTTCGCCCTCGGATGATGAAGCCTCATTGTCGGCAGCCGGTTTCCGAAGCCGGAAAGATGGAAAGGGACCGGCATTTTTGGCAAAGACGGTGAGCTGCCTTGGGCTCTTTAGAACCAGCCTTGAATGGGGTGTAGTTGTTAGCAGAAATGAATTGGTAGAGGCAGTGCTAGTGCTAGCCATTATTGCATGGAGAGTTCTTAGTGTCTTGTGTTGTGATTGTCAATTTGGCCTCAAAAAAAGTTCATTCAAATTTAGACATTATTTTTGTTTCTGATTGGTGACAAGCAGTGAAATCTTCTGCTTATCAGGATTGTGGGACGTTAGAGGATTTTGGCCAATGAAATTCAGCCACGCAAACACTATCTATAACAGGTAAAATGGGCACCAAGTCTTTGGATGGCATCATGGTACGGGTCAATTTTGGCAAAAGAGACAAATCTACTCAACCCGTTAAGAGTGTGGATATTTCATGCCAAAACTCTCAACAGCATTTAAATTTAGAAAAAAAAGGGAATGAATTGACGGACAAGAGTTTTGATCCAGAACAAAGATCACGTTGATTTTAATCGAATCACGGTGGATTAAACCGAATTATACGGAGTCTCTATATAGTAATATGTGAGAGAAAAAGTAAATACAAAATTGACCTAAGCGCAATATGAATACGATGAAACGAACTAGACCAGAAGAATATCAGAGGATTATTACCTCTCCCTAACAAATTGTATATGTATATTAACTGAGCTGGCAAAATGCTACTCAACCGAATACTCAATCCCATAATCACCATGTACAGTTTTGAACTCCATTTATCAACTAAAACCGAGTGTCCAAAATCAATACTTGCGCACATGAAATCGGCAAAGACTCGAAAACGACCCTAAATCAATCGAAAATTCAGGTTCTAAACAAGAATGTGTCTAACACAAAGTTGGAACGATTTCCCAAATCTATACAAATAGAATCTTGTATATTAACCAACAAATAGAATGGCAGAAACCCCGCACAATAACATTACTTTCCATTCTGTATTTCTACGGAAGCAAGCAACCTCGCAAATACAGTGTAATCCAAAATAGTGACATGACTATTATAATTCAAGACGGGGACAGTAATTTGTGCTTTCAAAATACATTACCATGTCATGTCACCACAGAAACAGAAACAGAAACAAGTACATAATCTCCTTGGAACTGGAAGCACAATAATAATTCCCGGTAGCAAGAGGAGAATACGTTGCCAAACAGCAATTCTCTCTATTCTTTGTTGGCATGGGTTCTCTCCACTTGAAAGAGAGGTAGTGATGTGCTTCACTAGCTGATCATATGAAACTTTTCTTTTATATGACCAAAAATCGAAGGGAAATGCACTAGCATACCAATGTATGTAACCCATGCACGCTCCATATTTCCGAACTGTTAATTGTCACAGCTTCTACAATTAGCAGGCTTATTGCCTCCTAATCAACAGCTCATTAGAATATGCATAGTCAAAAATTTCTACAGTGAAATTATGAACAGGGAAATATGCTGCTCGAACTTGGGCCTGATCGTTATTCATAATCACGACAAAAGTAGTCCTCCTAGGTCCATAGATTTCACCTTCAACCAAGGATTACAGCAAATGCAAATCACGGGATGCAAACTCATCCAGCCTAATCCAAATAACACACACATGCACACACACGATAATTGAGTTGGAAATGAAACTTCACTAAAATGTGTCCCTTATTACTAGAGGCGGACTGAGGGTAAGACGCCAAAAACACCGTGTGTGCATGGATGAATGTCTACAATACAACCATCACCACCCACCCACCCAAGTATAACGGTGCATGACACAGGTAACTAGAAACAAGAGTAAATAACAAAAATCACACACATGACACGCCGGTCCAAGGGATATTGTCTCACTTGAGGCAGTAAGGGGCATGAAGGTAACGTGTTCATATACAATACAACTGACTTCTGCTGCCAATGCCAGCTGATTAGATACCACTAAGTGCTCCACTCTTGAGATCATCATCAATTATATACCCCAGCAGACAAGATTTCCTCAGATAGACCAGGATCAAAAAGCAAACAGGATGTTAAAGATGAACCAAAACCAGGCCTAAATCTACCCATTTCACTCGAGTCAGGCAGATCTCTGCGATTTGCATTTAAACATAGAAAATTTCCAAATGCCTGATATACTTCTGTGCCCTGCTGCCAGCAAAGGGGTGCCCAAAAACAAGAGAATAGGTTTTTCTTTTCCTGGGGGGTAGCAGGGGAGCTGAAAGCAGAGCACCAACAGAATACACATCGAATAATGGGTGAATAAGCTGGCAACTACAGGATTGAAGAAACGAGATTCTGCAGCAAACATCATGTATATGTTGTGTCGAGAAGAACCGTGAAACAGTTTGGCAGTGATCATATGCAGACAAACATTGACAAAGAAAAGAGTAATTGATATAGAGATAGACAAAATAGGAATACAAGAGACAGACAACGACTGCTCACTAAAAGCCGCCTAAAGTAGAGCAACAAAGGAGCAACCAAAACTCGACATCGATATAAATTAGAAAAATGTCTCAGATACTGCTGTGTATTAATCCACATACTTCTAGATTATGTGCATAAACATTCTAATTCAACAAGATGCCAATGATAAGAAGCTCATCAATATTTTGGCCAACTTCAAAGCACATTAATGGCATCAAGCATGGTCCAACAAGCTGATAAAAATAAGCACAATAAATGAAAAGAAAACAGAGACATCCTAAAATGAATACAGGCCATTAAGGTTCACTTTCATTGCATGTGTCATGTGAAGACATCACCACTAGTTTGTAAACTACACTGCAACCATCAAGTATCAAAATGGTTCCACTCAACAATAGGTCATAATTGAAAAAAAATAAAAAATGAAATAAGAAATATGTCAATCACTTGACATCTCATGTCTTGACATATGACAAGCATTTCAAAGACAGCCACCTGATAAATACCATGTTGTAATGTTAGGCTAAGCATAAAGCAAAATGAAACAAGAGAAGTTATCGGGCATAAAATGAAGACAAGTAGAAAAGCACATGGTTACCAGAACCAGAAGAAATCAAGTGCCATCACTTCACACAAGATAACTGAAAGGACTTCAGGCTTTCTATATTCTTAAAAGATCTATCAATTGCATAATCTACTAGGGTAGAAAAGGGAATAGCATTACGGAAATATGTTGTATGGAAACCATAATATAGGTCAGAGAGTCCCATCTCTAGATTAAGAAAATCAGCTTGACTAGGTTGAGGACCACATGCAGTATGACACATGACACAAATATGGATAGGTATATCAAGGAAGCAAAATGTAAGCCAAACAAACGTTCAAAGCTATTTAGCTATGTAAGCCAAAGATATGACACAGGAAATCAGCCTCACAGATTACAACACAATAAGAAAAGAAGGAAAGGGGGAGAGAGAGAGAGAGAGATAGCCTTACTAATCTTTGAATTAAATTTATTGTATCAGTTACTACATCAAAAATAAGAAAATATGTTGATAAAGACTTGACATGAGCAACTAACAACTATCTGTGCTAACTATACAAACAATTTGATTATTTACCCGAATGGAGAAGGTGTTACCAATATCACAAGAGCATGCTTCCAAAGCTAGCACCACGCAAAAGGTTAGAAACAGAGTCCAAGAAGACCTCTCAAGCTGCCAATAATACAAAAGTAAGTATACAGGATAATAAATAGATCTAAGTCCAACTTATGCAATTTCAAAAGAACATAATATAGCCAATGGCCCAATAGGATAAAGAGACTCGCAGCTTCTCCTAAAGAGGCTGCATTGAAGGACTGAGAATACTTCACCTGATATGTGCTCAAAAAGAAGGCCAGCTCAGGTTCTGAACCACATCTAGTTGGAATATTCTCATCTATCAATTAACCAGAAAGTTGACTTAGTACCAAACTCAAGAGTCAAGACTAACACTATGGCACCATTTGGTAATACTTCCTTTCAAGAAAGTGACAACCATTGGATTGAATGAACAGAATACCACTAATTCTACATTCAATTGTATCAATACACAAACCAGTCAATAGCAATACACACAAGAATAAGTAAAAAGCTGTAGCCAGCAGGACGGCTGGCACGCACAAGGGATGCTCTCCGAATATTCTACACATGCAACAAAACAGATTTCCAGCAAATGGAAACAGTCATTACCAGAATATATAGCAGCAAGTTCGGCATACAGTTGCAATCAAGAGATTATCTCAGGAAATCCTCAACTATCCATCTCAGCTGCGAGCAGCAAACACAGACTACATTAAAGAGAGAACAACTACAATATAACATTATATAAAGTACACCACATCAAAAACAGAAGACTTGATATAAAAATTGTTCAGCAATAAAAATAAAAAACATAATATGAAAGCAACTAAAAGGTTCAAAAACAGCAACAGATCTAACGGCTAATGCCCTTCTTTGCTCTAAGTGACTCAAGAGCCTTTTCACGAAGCTCAATCTCAAGTTTCTTCTTCTGTGATTCAGTCTCTTCATCTTCACTTGAATACTTCTTTGACCTATGATCACCATTGGAGGCATTGGCATCCTTCTCACTGTTTTCCATATCCGAAGAGGAAATATCAGCATCCTTTGACTTCCTCTTCCGCTTGCTAGCGCGCTTCTCCTCCTTTCGTCGACGTCGCTCCTCACGGCGACGACGTCTCTCCTCTTTACGTAATTTTTTCTCTTCCTTCCGTCTTCTCTTAGTTTCCTTTCTTTCTTCCAACTCAGATTCAGAGCTACTATCATCTGATGCTGCTTCTCTTCGACTTGACCTTCTGTGCTTCCTCTTTAAAGCAGCAGCTTCAGGTCTTTGCTTATCACTTCCCTCAGATCCAGAATCAGATTCAACACTGGGACTCCTCTGTTTAGATTTTTTATCAGTATTCACCAACGAATCTGACTTCTTGTTATCCCTAGCATCTTTTGAATGAGAGCTTTTCTTCTCATCTGGTTTCAACTCATCTCCAGGATAGGATATATCAGGCCTCTCACTAGATAAGGAACTTTTACGTGGAGACTTCTTTGGAGCACGATCTTCCTTTACATAAACTTCCTCACTGTAAATCAAGCGGAAATAACATGAAGGGATGGATGCTTTACAAAACATAATCATGCAATTAACACTAACTACACTACATAACACTCAAAAAAATACCTCCTAATCTCATTAACTCTCTTTCTCGAATCAGTACTATCATTAGGTCTACGACTGACAGGCCTCTCAGGGGACTCCCTGCTCCTGCCACCAGATGACCTGACAGATTCTCTTTTAGTTGACTTGTATTTATTCTCCGCGTCCTCCCTGTTACGGTGGGTACCATGTCACCAGATTGATATTTAAAGAAACAAAAAATAAGCATATTCAAANAAAAAAAAAAAAAAAAAAAAAAAAAAAACAGCTTTAAAAAATTAGCTTTTCAAAAATATATGCACACATTTGACAAATCCAACCTGGAATTTTGCAATCCCTCATCACTTCTTACAGGACTCGCAGGACGAGCTCTCCGGTCTCTCATCTTAATGGAAGGACTCTGGCTGCCATCAAGAGTCCTACCACCTGCTCTCTTACTAGGACTCACATATGGACTGGCCAACCTGCAAAAATCCAGAAAAATTGATTGATTAAAAGAGAAATCCCAGAAAAACCGATCATTTAGTAATACACTCTCTGCAGCAGAAATAAGAAACCTCCTATCTTCCACAGAAGTCGTAGTTCGGGTTTGAGGAGACTCTAAATAAGTCGGAGACTTCACTGGAGAAGGTGATACTGATGCATCTTTTCTTCGTGAATGAACTCTATCAGAATGATCTCTCTGTGGTGACAGTGAAATAGGTTGTCTAGGCGCCCTTGTGGCAGGCTCAAGATTCCTGCAATGCTACCATATAAGATCCTCAAGCACGTAACACCTCATTAAAAAAACTAAGAAAACAAATAAAGATCAGTTTCTAAAGCACATTTAGAATGTATATACGGCAGCCACTCACAACCTCAAATCTTTTAGCATGCACCTAGAGTCCTAGACAAAAAATAAAATAAAATGATAGAGATGCTAAAGGAGGCAAAACTCTCAAGTGCAACCTATTGAGTAAAGAATTACCGGGTTCTATCCGGAGATCCACGTGGGGATTTCTGCAGCTTTGGTGATTTCAGCTTAATTGGTGAAACAGCACTACGCCTAATAGGTGATCCAGAACTCTGACTGGCAGGGGATGGAGATCTGCTCGACAAAAGAGTAGGTGATCTTCTACGAGCTCGAACAGGTGATCTTCTACGAGCTAGACCAGGTGACCTTCGCCTAACTGGAGATGATACCCTGCGACGCACAGGGGATGGGGACCTGGGGCCATCAGATGATGGAGTCCTACTGTGATCAGGAGACGGAGACCTGCGGTGAACTGGAACTGGAGACCTACGAACAGGAGATTGGAACCGACGTCTGACAGGAGACATTCGCCTACGCTGAACTGGAGATCGAGACCTTGAACTTGACATTGACCTCTGTCTACGCCTGCGGACAGGAGAAGGGGATCTGCGTCGCCTAGGGGATGGTGATCGCCGCCGCCATGGAGAAGGTGACCGACGCCGTCTAGGAGAAGGCAACCGATGTCCATGAGGAGAAGGTGTGCGGCGCCGTAAAGGTGACCGTGACCGACGTCTTAAAGGAGAAGGTGACCGCCGGCGAGCAGGAGAAGGTGATCTGCGTCGAAAGGGGGATGGTGACCTCCGACGTGCTGGAGAGCGAACTCTACGCCTCACAGGAGATGGTGATCTATAACGTGCATATGATGAAGTTCGCCTCCCAGAATAAGATCTATGCCTTGGAGATATGGATTCCCGTGCCGACTGCCTCCTTGGAGTGACAGATCTCCTTCGAGGAGATCTGCGTATCCTCTCAGGAGAAATTGATCGCCTTCTTGCTCTAGGAGAGCCTGAAATGCTCCTCGAAACACTTCTCTCTCTGAAAGAAAATATAGATAAGTTTAAAAGAAGAGATACCACTAGCAAAGGCACTTCTGCACTAATGCCACTGTCTCACATCAATGTCAAGAATATATTATACAAAGAAGGTCAACAGCCAAACTGTGAATGTAGGTACAAGAGCACATACTTTGAGTGACTTCTAGAATTGGAAATTGATTTGCTAATTGACCTAGACCGTGCACCGCTGCAAAGAAGGCAAAACAAAGTCAAATAAGATCCTTCAAAGGCCAACACAAACCATCCAATAGCAAGCATGGAATCAGATAGCGCACGCTACGCAATGCAACAGCTGCATTGTAGCGCTTTCTGAACTATCTGCAACCACGAAATCGGGCCACGATAACCACGAATCTGAGGCCTTCCGAAAGAAAGTGCACTTTCCCGATACCGTGACTGTTGCCATAATCGTGGTCGCAACGCTATTTAATTCCTGATTGCAAGGTATCATCTAAAAATATATGTATATATCAAATAACTCAATAATGATGGATACCGATGAGGTGAAGGTGAACGATCAGGTGAATATGGTGACTTGGAAGATCTGCAGGAGAGAAATAGTAAGTGGGGTAGCACTTCTAATATCAAACAAAAAAGCCTGGAACTGGAAGAGTTTATATTCAACATCCGGTGGCCAAAAACTTCCATATGTCAGAGGAGAGGACAAAAGAAGATTGAGAAGGAGAGTGGATGATAAAAGGTGTGCAAATAAGAGATGTTAAAGAAAGAAACACCAAATTGACAGCAATCAAACAGATAGATAGCCATGGAACAGATATTGAAGCTAAACCTAAAGAAATTTTCTCCCTCGACAAAATCACCATCCCACCCCACTTTACCAACAACAAAAAGGGGGCTAAGCACTATATCCCTTTTCCCTTTGGGATACAAGAGATCAGGAAAAATCTCAAATCTCATGAAAATAAAGAAAGGTACCGAAGATCTCAATATATACACAGTTCCCGGAGAGTACCAGTGTCAAGGCCATTAATACTGTCAATAACACCAAAGAGGCAGCCACAAAAAAAGTGCAGCTAACCTACGCAACATATATAGGTAACCAAAGAAACAAAGCAGGTCTACCAATATATATGAGCACAAGGAAGACCAACATGAGAGCATCACTAAGGACTCAACGGAGTGCCATAAACCAAAATAAAATAAAATAATAATAACGACAATAATAATAATATAATAAATAATGTTAGTCGCACATAACAGCAAAAATCAAGGCAAATCAGAGCTACAAAGGACCACCAAGAGCTCGCATATGTAAGTGCATAACCCATTGCAAGCTCACCCTTGATAAGATTCTCAAAAATTATGAAGCATAAAAAATAGCAAAAATATAGAATAGAACAGAATGCACAGAAGTAACTACTGTTTCTGGTTCCTGAGGAAGCAGACAATAAGTCCAGATATCTGGACGAAACACTGTTTCTGGTTCCAACAACAAGCACTTTCTGGAAGAAATAATATCTCACCACTCAACACAAATGAAAGAAAATTGTGGCAAATAAATTCTTAGCTAATCAGCTAAGCTCCACCGGTTCAGCTCAATCATCATAGACATATCGATTTTCATGTCCTGGCCATTGTAGCACATTTGTTGTCCAGGCCTAAGTAGCACAGTGACTAATAACATACCAGTGAAAGAGCATAGGTCATCTACAAACCGTATACGGGAAGCAGAAAGCAATTATTTAGGCTATTCTACATCATTGTCAATGTCTAACCTTTTTCTTCCTCGAAAACCATTGGTTACACCAGCTCCATTCTCTTCTCCAAAATGAGTGTCACGGCCTCCTTCCACCCTTCTTTTTGATTCCTCAGCAGAATTGTCGTCAAGACCACCATCCTACAGTAGTTTGAGGTAAAGGATATGAACCCAAATAATTGCAGAACCAAGCTGAATGGCCATAAGAAACAGAAAGAGCAAGTTAACATCAAAAAACTGAGCTCTAAGGAAGCTAACTCTTGCAAGAAATGAATTAAGGTACCATTTTTCTCGGTTTCTCACGTTCATACTCTTTTTTGTCCTTCTCTCTCCTTCGCTGGATTTCATCAAAAATGCGATCTGTCTCTGCCTGCAAGGTTCATCAAGTTCATTAAAGCTAGTTCAGACAAGTTATGAATGGACAATGACGCATCACTTATGGATAACCCAACCTTTTTTTTCCTAGTTTCCTCCTCCTTAGCATCCAGGAATTGTTGAGGAACACCACTAGCATTCATCTGGGCACTGAGGAGAAGCGTCCACAGTTCTTTCATGAACTTGCCGGTATTCTTCTCCATGAAACCAGTTAGCTGAATTTGAACCTGCTTTCCATTAATTACCTGCACCAAATAAATAGTAAGCAAAAAGTAGTAAACACACACTGTACATTCGGGGGAAAGCAATGATCAAACATGTGAGACCATTTTCCAATGAGATAGCTAGGACAAACACCTTATCCGAAATCGAATGAGGATAGCAAGCAGGACACAAGCATGACAAGATAATAACTAACAACTAATCAAAACAGCAAATAACAAGTGATACTAAATAACAAGAAGATTAATAATAAAACAAATATATTAAAAAAGTTCCATAAAAAACCATGTTTTACCATTTTAAATACTATGATGATTAAAGTTGACAATAACATTAATACCTGTAGGGTCAATTCGCTAAATAGATTAACTTAACCAGAAGAGTAAGCTGATAGACCAAAAAGAAACAGAGATATCAACAAATAAGCTGACTCAAATAAACCCAATCATGCATTAAATTTGCCAAAAGACGCAACAATTACAAAACTAACGGAGGTACCTTTCCTTCGAGAAGACCATAGATGAAGTTAATGAGAACTTCATCTTCGAATCCAAGAAGCTCGGTAACTCGTCTAGCTATCCATGGCTTGATAACATCCATTTTCACTTTCCCAATCTCAACCTATCCACCAATACACATCACAGTTGCAATTAGTTTAATACTACAAATTCAAAATTCTCCTCACAAAAGTGCTGCAACTTTTAAAATCCAATCATAACAAGGGAACAAACCAAGTGTTCCAATTCAGGAGCAAACTTCTGCGTCTTGAGCAACTTTGCTTGCTTGTTCGAGAACCGAGTGTCTTGATCAGCGGACGTACCCTATTCCAATGTAAATTCCAATTTCCCATCAAACAAAGCCATCGTAAAACTATGACAAATTAGCTAATAAGATTCGATCTAAAAACACAATTGCATCAATGAATATTAACTGATATACAACCAAATTCAATTAAGAACCACAAATCACTAACATATATTATCTAGTAAAGCCCCAATTCATAGTCGATGTTATTCCATCAACAATTTGCAATTCTTATACCAGTAAATCAAGAGAGAGAGATTGATTACCCGGAAAAACCCGCCCGACATTTTCTAGGGTTTTGGGAAACACCGATTAGGGTTCGTTTAAGATGCAGATTAAGCAACAATCCGAAAGGTGTATCACGAGAAGAACTCCGGTAGATTGGAAGTTTATGCGACGGATTAGGGATTCAACTGAGAGGCATTGGTGAAATTAGGGCTAAAATCGTCTGACGATGTGAATAGAGAGAAAGAGAGGCAAAGAGAGAGAGAGAGAGAGTTCAGTTGAGCAAATGCATATCTCGTTTTTTTTTTTGATACAAAGGGAAAACAAAGCCCTAGCGCGTCGAGAGATATTTACCGAATTAGACAGTGGTGCGAAGGAATGGGGGAGTGGAAGGTTTTGAACATTTTGGTGTTTTCAGATATTTTTTCTGTGATTTCCTCAAAAAGGAAAAAATTCATAAATGGTACCTCGCGTTTAGTGTAATACTAATAAAAAGGATGCCTGATATTTAGCTATTCCTACTTAGAGTACCTCATATTTTGAATTAATTTCATTTATGGTCTAATTGGCTGAAACCGTAAAAACTCTGTTAGAATTTCTAAAAGTCTTGAGGAAAAGTTCGATCAAATAGGGGTTTCCTTTACAAAAATGGGAGGAGTTTAAAAAGGAAATATTGAGCTACTTGTGATAGGGTGAGGGAGGTTGAAAATGATATACAATAGGAATAAGTGGAGGTTGAAAAATGTCCATGAAGATCTATACTTTATTAATTGCTCATGATATAACTTTTCAAATCAAAATTCATAGAGAGGAGCACACCTGCACTAGACTTGAAAAGAACTCAAGTGCTTGGGCTCAATTGATTGCAGAAGTCCTTAAGGCAGATTTCCAAGCAAATATTGTTAAAAACTCTGACTCACAATTGTAACAGACTTTTTCATAACGTCAACTAATTGGGCCCCAAATGAAAATTAATTTAAAATGTTAGGTACCCTAAATGGGAATAGGTAAACGTCAGGCACCCTTTTTATTAGTACCCCGGACCTTGGGTACCCTTTTTGAAAATTTTCCTACTCAAAATATTTTGTGTTTTTCAACAATTTTTCTGTTTTGGTTCACAAATTTGGATATATCGGTTCAGAATCGATTCTCTCCTCTTTGATGGATAATCAATTAATGGTAATCCTTTAGTATATTGAATTGCATTTAATTAACAATATAGATATAATTACCTCCATGAAACCCCACCAGTTTTCTCTCTCTCATTTCTAGTCTTTTCATCTCCACTTCCACTATGCAATCATCCACCACCCGTCATCACCAACATCGTCCACAACGACCCATCATCTACCACGCCCAACACCTAAGTCCACTGTCATCTATGGATCATGTATGACTACCCAGACTCCGCCCCACTGCACAGATTATCACAAAAACAAATAAAGGCGTTAATTATTGCCGACGTAATTCCCCGCCGGTCGGAACACGGTCAATGAAGAGCCCAGCGACCTTGAGTGGGCTTATGTAATGTATTATGCATTAAAATAGGCTAGAATGATCATGATATAATAAAAACAGTTAGCACATACAAGGCAGGTCGAAAACTTTTTTGAATCTTTATATACAATGTAAACATAAACTATTAACAAATTTTGGTTATAAAAAACATACTGATTGATATCGGTCTGAGGGCCCATGGTTTTGAAAGAATCAAGTCAAACTTTTGAAAGAATCAAGTCAAACTTGCGTTTTTGGTTTGCACTGTAATTTATTTGGAACTATCTTCGATATAAATCATGAAAGGTAATGTTCACATATGCATTTGATAATTATAAAATCATCTTTCAACAATGTTAAACTATTTAAAATGATATTGATCGTAAAATGGGTGAGTAAAAAGGAGAGAAAGATAATGCTCCTATATGCTAGACCAGATCACGGACGGGCTGGCCCGAAAGCCCGTCCAGCCCAACCCAAAATTTGGACGGATTTGGACAATAAATTTCAAAAATAATAAATTGATGGGCGGGCTTGGCCCGACCCGTTAGATAAACGGGCTGGGTATGACATTAAAGAAAAATATGCGGGCCGACCCGTCCGGCCCGTTTGAGTCAAAGAAGTTATTTATTTATTTTGGTTGAGTCAAAGATTTATAATTTATTTTCTATTAAGATTTAAGTGTGAATTATGTTGGGACTTTTTTGTTTTTTTTAGTATGGAGTAAGTTATAACTTTCAAGTTATAGAGTTTATAAATTTATATTATAGTACAAAAAGACGTGTGCTTTGTTAATTTAAAATGTAGTAGGTTTATATTTCAAATTTTGATGATTTAGATGTGTTTTTGATGAGAAATCAACAAGAATTGTTTTTTTTTTACAATATACAAGGTTGATTTTAGTGAGTTTTTATTAATGCAATCATAAAAAAAAAAAATATATATATATATATATAAAAGAAAAATGTAATAGGCCCGTGGGCAAGCCTGGCCCGCCCACTGGGCGGGTATGACAAAGTTGGCCCGTTGGGACGGGCCTGGCTTAGGCTTGATAGGCCCGCGGCAGATTTTGAGCTTCAAGCCCGGCCCGTTACCCGCCCAAGCCCACAAATGATCAGGTCTACTCTATGCAAGTGTAATTCTTGCATTAATTTTGTCTAGTGTTTCTTTATATAAGATGGGAGAAGAATCACCAATAATTCTGCATTGCTAGCTATTCTACTTGGTCTCAGAAAATCATAGATTCATGGCGCATGCTCATGTCTATCAGCCTGATCAATTCCACCTTAACTTTGGTATATGTTATAAGGATTTTTTGTTGACCACTACCTTATATATAGGGTAGTTGGCAACTAGATAGCTTTTAAAACTTTTTTTTGTTCAATACTACTTTATAAGACCTTTTTTTTTTTGCCATAGAGATATATTTGGCCGGATTCCGATGGATTTTTTATTTTTTGGACCATTATGCCCTCACGCGGGATGCACATGGTCACTTAACCTAATGTTATTTTTTATTTTTATTTTCTTTTGGGAATTTGATCTTCATTTTTGTGTTATTTGAGTTGAGGAGGGGGAAAAATCAAAAAGGAAAAAAAAAGAGCAGCTTAAGTGAATATGCATGCCTCATGTGAGAGCAAAATGGTCTATAAATTTTAAAATTCAGCGGAATCCGGCCAAAGGTAGCTCCATGAAGAAAAAAAAAAAAAAAAAATGTCTTATAAGGTAGTGTTGAACAATTTTTTTATTTTTAAAAAAGGTATCTAATTGCCAACTACCCTATATATAAGGTAGTGGTCAACAAAAAATCCATGTTATAATATCAATTGTTGTGGATACACAACAAATTAACAAAATTGTACAACAATCAAGGAAATATATAGTGCATAATAGGCTTTATTCATTTTAAATAAAATGACGCATAACTAAATGTGTTGAATTGAACTAAATGTATATGTGATACTGACGAATGAAACATGGCTTTAGTGATAATTTGTTATAGTATAGTATTTTTAACATATAGATGTCATCCCCTCAAAGAACCAACGGATCTCATAATCCACAAATAAAATTTAAAAAGCCCAATTTGAACTCAACACTCACCTAATTATACATTTGGACCCCTATCTCGTCTTGCATTTTGAGTTGCATCCTTGTAATATGTTGGGGGAATTATTCTCCAAGACATGTTATACATTTGATACATGATAAGAGTATGAATTTGTTCCCCCCATATGAAGATAAGTCGTGGCGGTACGATATTTGCTGACATGACACAAGCACGATTTCAACCCAACCTAACAGGCTAATATGTGGCTAAATTGGTGGATAGTGCCCCAATTATGGAAAACTCAATATCTAGGGACAAACACAATCACTCCAATACGACACTTAAAAAAAAAATGGAAGATAAAAAAGGGCATGTGTGCCAGCATAAGACAAGACACAAGCACACGACATGATATTGCAGTGCATGGATCGTTTATAAGAAGCTGGCAGGATATGCTCAAAGAACCCAAATTACATCGGTCAATCCCAACCCGTGTCCATCCTCATTCCCCTATTTTTTTTTTTTTAAAGAAAACCTAAAGTATTGTACACCTAGACCTGTCAAACGGGTTGGGCTCGGGTTCGGTCATTTCGGGTTTGGGTCATTTTCGGGTCGGGTCGGGCTCGGGTTCGGTCAGTTTTACCTTATTCTAACTATTGCGGATTGAATATAATGTTTGTCATTATGCTAATATGTATATTAAAGTATTAACGAAATGTTAAGATAATTAATTAGCACTATGTCGATATCAAAGACGAATATAAGTTACTTGCAACCATTATATTGAGGATAATGATACTATAACCTTTGCAAACACTAATAAAAATCTAACACAATTATAAATTATGGATTTTAGAGCAGTTTATTCCATATTATTGTCATAATATGAGCAATAATTTAAATTTTCGGGTCAAACGGGTCGACCCATGAACGGGTCAGGTTTGACCCTAAAATTTTCGGGTCAATCAGTTCGGGTCAAATTGGATTTACGGGTCGTAAAATCTGTGTTATACCCCTGAAATTCGGATCGGGTTTGGGTCGGGTCGAAATTTAACAGGTCTACGTACACCATAGGGGTGAACAACATGTGTCTAGAAGGGTTTGCTCACTCAAACTCATCAAGAGCTTCAATCACAAGAAAGTAGAAAGAGGCATAATACGGATGAGCTGAGCAGCATCGCAGATCTTGACACGTGGACCCAAGGCAAAATATAAACGGATGCAAACCTATTTATATTCCACTCTTTTATTCTTCCTTTTCTGTTCCGCCTTGTCTCTTTTCCTCCGCCTTCTCTTTCTCTCTCTCCGCCGCTCTTTCTCTCTCCTCAATTTCCCCTCCACCATCCACCGCCATAGTCGAACTCCCTTCTCCACCTTCGAGCTCGGAGATTCCTGGTTGACTCGACGAACTCAGCCCTTGAATCGACGAGTTAAATTGGTCCAATTCGATTCCGGTGAAGATTTCGGAGGAAGCTTCTGGAAGATTCGGCTATGGCTACCTCGACTACTAGCGCTGTTTACATCCACGTCATCGAAGACGTCATCAACAAGGTTCGCGAGGAGTTCGTCAACAATGGCGGTCCTGGCGAGGCCGTTCTCAGCGAACTCCAAGGGGTATGATTTTGAATTTCTCAATCTAAATGAGATAATTTGAAACAATATTAGAGTGATATTGTGATTTGGTTGCGTAATTAGGGTTTTCGGTTGTGTTTTTTGGTGATTAGGGTTTGTGGTGGAGTGAGATTGGTTTGTGTGTGGGGTTGGTTAGTGACGCGTTCTGATCTGGCGGGTTTCTAGGGTTTTGTGATTTGTAGATTTGTAGGTGAAATTGATGTCGATTTTGTTGGTTTTACAGCTATGGGAGTTGAAGATGATAAATGCCGGAGCGGTATTGGGACCGAGCGAGAGGCCTGCAGTGCCGAAGCCAGCTGCAGGGGCTGCTATTACGCCTGTTCATGATCTGAATGTGCCTTATGAAGGGACTGAAGAGTATGAAACTCCCACTGCTGAGATGCTTTTCCCTCCGGTAAGCATATCGGTACTGCTAGGAGTTAACTGGAGTTGCTACTTTTTAGACAAATTGTTGAAACTTTGCCTTTAGGTTGGAAAAATTCATATGGTAGTAACCAAAATAAACTGAAGTTTCATTTGTTCTGTTAAAAATGTAATCATGGTGGTATTTCCATCTGTTAATATGAAGCTGCTTAAGCTTGCCCCATTCCTAGGGGTAAGGCGATGTACAGTTTACCATTGATAGACCTCACTGTTGCCGGAGCCATTACATGAGGTGTAATTTAAACAATAAAAAGATGCGGGTTTTAGATTATTTTGATAGAAGTGAAAGTTGTACATGGATAATTTGAAAGAAAGATCAAAGACCAGTTTGTTATGAGCATTTTTGCCCTTTTAATTTATTATCATATGTTGCTATTGCAGACACCACTGCAGACTCCAATTCAGACTCCTTTGCCTGGAACAGTGGACAGTTCCATGTACAATATACCTACTGGATCGTCAGATTACCCTACTCCTACTTCGAATGAGGGTGTCAGTGGCCCTAATGAGATAAAAGCTGGAGCTGGAAGGCCTAGTCCATACATGGTATTTTAAATTCTATGGTGCTCCATTGGTCAAGTAGCATTACCGTCTTTATTGTTAAGAAATAAGCCCAGGCCTAAGGGATTCTGTCTGTCATCAGTGAATTACATATTTTGCAAGCTCATTCTGGAACATTCATCCATGCTGCTTTTGGTGTTTTGAAAATTCATACCTAGAGTGCAATTGCCTTTTGGCAAGTAAGAGAAAAGACGTACCATAGTCCTTGCTAAGACTTTCAAAATTCAATTTTTTTTTCTTTTTTCCATAGAGTTACTACTTCCTCGGTTCGCAACATCTACTGAAATGATTGGAAATAAAAGATTAAAGGAACTTCATTTATTTTAGATTCTTTCATACTTTCAACTTTTTCAAGTTTCAGCCAATCAAATTTATTCTTAAAATATGGAAAGTTGACATTATGTTTTCCACATTTCAAAGGAGTATTTGATAAGACATAAGGGACAGATCCTAGAGGGAGTAT
>BSSO01002521.1:0-19069 GCA_030267885.1 Mesembryanthemum crystallinum | reverse complement strand
CCCCCCCCCCCCCCCCCCCCCCCCCCCCCCCCCCCCCCCCCCCCCCCCCCCCCCCCCCCCCCCCCCCCCCCATTGTTTTGTGGCATGACCGTGAAGGGATATCATGTTGTGGAGAGTCTTGGGTGATATGATGGCCAATTAAAATAACTCTTTGTGGAGGGGGAGTGCAAATTATGATGGGTGCGTATTCACAGAGGTCAAGTATGTGTTCTTCTGTTAAGTTTTAGTGTTAGCAAATTGGCTGGTATCATGTGCTGGAAAGACAGCCAGCTTAGGGGCTACTGCCTCCTTTTGGGTTACAGAAAAGGACACGGGATCATGGGATGGTGGCCATGGTGCGTGCTGATTTAAGCGGCAAGTCCCCTTCTATTCCTTATATGCCTTAAGCCACAAGGGAAGCAGTGCAAATCCTTTGAAATTATATTGCCGGAGAGGAAGCCAGCGCTCATGTCGGTGCCAGAGAAGGGGATGGAGCAACCAGGACAGGGAACTGATCAGGGGGCCAAGATCTGCATAACCAATCGCAGCAATCGGAATAAAGATTGGACCTGGCCACCAACCCAACAATATTGATAGGCTGGGTATTAGGTGAAGGTGTGAAATGAAATGAACCACCTTCTTAACAACATTGTTGGTCAAGTAAGACCAAAAAACAGCCGAGATACCACATAAAATGGTTGGACTCCTAAGAGACTTAAAGACCCCATGCCACAAGAGATACCTTAAGTTTTGCGTCCTCAACGTTCGTAGATCATTAGAGACTACAACCATCCACAAACAAGTGAGACAACACTGGGACCAAGACCAGATGGCAAAGACCATCAAGCAGCAATCCAAGAGGGTAAAACTAGGAGATTTTGGTTGGAGAATGAACTCATCCTCACAGAAGGGCAGAAGTTGTTAGTCCTGAAGATTGGTAGCCTTCAAAGGAAGCTACTTAGTAAATGTCACAACACTCTGTGGGTCAGACCTTCGAGACGGCAACAAACCTTGAGTTTGCTGAGAACATGAAGGATGATGTGATGAGCTATACTCTGTCTAGTGCGTCAGCGGGATAAGGTAGAGAAACAGAAGCCCGGTGGCTTGCTCATGCCACTCCCTGTTCCCATCCGGTCGTGGGAAAACACCAGGTTGTGGCAGAGTGTGTTGATAGACTACATCAGTGGGTTACCAAAGGTAGGAGGGCACTTGGCAGCAATGGTGATTGTGGACCGATTCTTGCAGCATGCCACCTTTATCCCGGTGCTGGGGAAAAAAAAAAAAAAAAAAAAAAAAGAGTGGTTCAGAGAGACGGATCCTCATATTCTGAGACATCTTAAAGTACAAGGGATTGTCAAAGAGCATTGTGAGTGACCAAGACTCCTTGGCTCAAACTTGAACATTTGGGCTACCCAACAAAGGAGGTGCTTGTATTTGGGTCACCAAGTAGGACGGTTGGCTAGAGGTGCTCTGGCTTCCACTGTTATGGCCGCGGCCAGTGACAATAGCCAGCCACAGGAAGGCAGTGAATGGTTACAAATACGACGGTGAGCAGATTTATCTCTCTCTTTCAAATACAAGGATATACTTGAAGATTGAGAAATTGATGAGGAATTTAATATGGATGGGAGCAGGTGATGGCAAGAACAAACCACTTGGTAAGTTGGGACTTAGTGAGTCGACCTAAGGTGGAAGGTGGTGACTACAAATTGCGGTGTCCAGGTTGCAACTTATGCAACGCATGCGTGCTCTTGGAAGTTCGTATCTCGAATGCATCCTAGCTTATCTCCACTTACAACTTTCAAGATTAAGAACAGACTAAGAATAAGATTTTGGGAGGTATGTTTAAGGAGATAGGCAGCCACTGTTCGTTAGATTTCATTAACTATCCCAGCTTTCTACTATTCAGGGTGCTACCACCCGAAAGCCCATTCTACACAAACTTGTTCATGGGATTTTACTTGCGAAGGGCGCCTAAGCACTAGCAGATGGAGGAGCTAGCCTCTCTACTTGGTAACTTTGAGAATGTTCACTTTCTGAAAGAGCTTAATTGAGGCGTAGATTCATCAGGGGAATGTCCTAGCAAGTCCTTCTCTAGAGGTCTCATAATGTTGCACCTTCCGGTTCTTATGGCTAATTCACTTTAGAGAGTAAAGGTCCCACTTAAAGTTGGGGCATTTGTATGGACTTCAGCATCAGACAAGATTAAGACAAATGATCAAGGCCATGATTGGCCATTCCACCTGATCTCTGTGTACTTAGTTTGGCTAGTAGTGAGATGTCAGCACTTCTCTTTCTGCAGTGTGTTTTGGCACGGAGACTTTGGATTAGGCACTTTGGGATTTGTGGAAAGTCTTGGATGTGCCCGTCCAGAGTGCAGGCATCTGCAATTTGTGGGTTTTGGGCGAAAGATGAAGAAGAGGTTGTTTACTGTCCTATGGAACATTTAGCTGGAAAGGAACGTGAGGATTTTTTCTAAGTACCTATTCCCATTGAGCTTTGTTAGGATAAAGTTGCCTATTTAGCTTCTCTTTGGTCTAAGGCAGCAAGGGCCTTTAAGAGCTATTATGTTACGCATGTCCAGCACAATACCATGTCCTCTTATCTATATTCGTGACTAAATTAAATACATACTTTCTCCTTCTCTTTTAAAAAAACAAATGATGAAATTGAATGTGATGATGTTTATGGAAGCCAAGGAGCTGAAATACTGAATGTTTCTAATACTAAATTTTCTATGCGGTAATGATTCCTAAAGCACATGGAGACAATAGCAGGGGACAAAAAGACCCTTCTAGATATAACTTTAATCTATGAAAGCACCAAACACCATCCAGATCTTGACTTTCATTTCCCTAGTGATGTACTACAGAGGGGGAGCATATCAATTTGTATTGGGTCATGTATACTTAGGGCTATTCATAATCAAGTAGGCACATTCTACCCTGGAGACCCGGAGGGAAAAAATTTGCAGCCAAACTATTTGCTTTTGCTGTTGCTATTACCAATTCAATACTTTATACAATAAGCTCACCTCATATGATCCATAGCCGTATAGTAATAATGGGTCTGAACCATCAAGCTTCACAAGATTTTTCCGATAGACAATTGAAATAGGAATTTGAGTACCATCTGAAGCAGTGGCCCATTTCCTTTCGGTCACGTAGTTTGAAGCATCAAAACCACCTAACACCTGAAACATGAAGGACTTTAAATGATATATATGGATACCTGATTTCAGAACTTTATTAAAAGGAGAGTGCAAAATAAAAGCTCCTGCACAATCGTACATGAAACAGGGTACGTTCAATACTTGAGCTTGAACAAACACGTCGGGCTAAATGGCGTAATACCCTTAAATTTATAGAGAGGTTGTTTCCAGACAAATCATTGATTAAATATAATTACACATATCACAAGAGTATACAATTAGAGGACAAGTCCTCTATAAAATGCTAAAGTGAAGATGTAACTTTAATGGTTAAGAAATCACAAATCAAGAAAGATATTACATATTAGTTTGATATAGAAAATTGTATTAATAAAAGGAGGAAAGTTTCCTCACTTGGAGGTACATTACAAATTAGCCCAGTTTTCACTGGACATCAGCATTCAGCAATTGTAGTTAGTTCTTCTAATCAATATGAGAACCATATGAATATTTAATAGCTAGAGTGGTGTGCCCAATTAGTCTTCCCCTTTTGCATTAAACAGGTTCCGGAAAAGCTATCCGCCAAGTATCAAGTCTAATCCATATTATCTATTGTTTAGCTCAATCAGCAAACCACTGAAATGAAGATGTATAAGCATGGCAACTACTTCACTTGGGTAACAATTACCAAATCCCTTTTACATCCAATATTGTGAATTAGACCTCCAGTTATTAAGATGCATTTCATCTAGGCCTTGCAAATTAACTATATATGCCTATAAGGTTAGGGAACTTTGATCACTGTTAGATTCACCATACCTATATAAACTACACAAAACCTACAACAGCAGACATATAACACAATTGAAACAATCATCTGAAATTTTGAATACTTTTTGTTAGATAGCTTTTGGTTTGACTCAACTCTCATTACATGCTTTAGATCTTTTTGTTAGATAGCTTTTGGTTTGACTCAACTCTCATTACATGCTTTAGATCTTTATACATCAAAACCACCTAACTTTAGTTTTTAAACATTTTCAAATATTGGTCACATTATTTTTTATGATGAGCGCAAAATGTGAAATGCCTACTATTACGGGTAATGCAGATTTTGCGGCTGTAGTGAAGCAATCTCATAGACTTAATAGCTAAAAACCTATAACAAGCCATGTTGCAGCATAGGGACCACAGTTTGATTCCCTAGTCGACCCATGAGCTGCCACTAACCGCCTCTCCAAGACCAAAAAGAGAAGCCATCATTCTATCAACTTTCTTCTCCAAGGGTGCCATCCTAGCTATTCTTACGAATCTATAGAAATAGTTGATTCTGCCAGTTTCTTTTCAACATAGATTACTTGAAAAACCAGTTTTCCAAAATGTTACCGGCTACAATGCTAGATTGAATAGTCTTCCAAAAAGTAAAGCTTTACCAGGGGAGTATCATCTATTTTCATAAATTTGTAATTTCTAAAATGACCACCATGCCAAAGTCAAAAGCTTGTAACTTTAGCAACTTGTCTTCATAAGGAACACAGAAAGAAGATCCATAACATTAAGATGACTCACACAAGACAAGCACTCTAAGTGAGAGACATTTTAGATTGGGAAAGCCAACTCCTAAGCACATAGCTCAATTTCCTCATTATATAGCTCTGCATCTTGAGCTCCTACATAATAGTTTTTCTGAATGCTAAGCAGCAAAAATTCTTCCAATTAATATAACATTCTCCCATGACTTCCTTTGTTATCATTCGCCTCACCTTTCTCTCATTGCAATTTATAACTATTTCCCACATTTAACTAAAATTTTCCCAAGTTTGACTTTGAGTTCATTTTATCAATAGTTGCAATAAGTTTCTAAATCTCCTATTCAAAAGGCTTATATTTATTCCAAAAAAAAATTAAACAAGAGCAATATGATTTTAAATTTCACGTCATAACCCACTAAAGATATGCTTCACTTCTCAGGGAGCAGAGATGGAACTTGACTGTATAAAAAATGCTTTGACTGCTTATTTTGGTGATCAAGAATACTTTAGTAGCATTTATTCATTTTAACATATTCATGGAGTATGCCACAATACAAATTTACGCAAAGAAGAAGCTAGTAAATGATCTATGAAAAACTCACTGTTTCAGTTTTCTTCAAAACACACACTCCAGTGTCCATGTCATAGTCATACACAGAAGGTGGAGTCCTCAAGGAGCTATACGAATACCGTAAAACATTGGAAGAGAATTGCGACTCTGATAGGTCAACACAGTACACAGGATCAACAAACTCGACATTCCGGCCTCCATGAAGGCTTTCAAGTGGTTGACCAATGGCGGGTAGACGATAAACAACAAGTTTAGGGAGACCTTCCTCGCGCTCAAATACGACAAGATGGTTGCTAAAAAGTTGAATGTCTCTAATGTTTACACTGCACAACAGTAAAACAATATTCAAGCATAGACATCAAGCACATTGCGCAACTGTAAAAAGGAAAGGAAAATCTGAAAATCTGCCTAATATCAGTCTAATCAACAATGATGGTTCCTGTCTTTGATTTACTCCTCGAAGAGGAACAAAAGAAATCCATGGAGAACATAAGTTGTGAAAACTAGATCAATTATGCAACCAGTCAACCAAGAAAAATATGGAGAACATAATTCTTTCCTAGTAACATTAGTCTGACAGACACTAATCCAGCACAGCAGCATTAGCAAGGAGTAATTAAACATCTAACCCAACTAACCAGGTACTAATTCAGCAATTACAAGGTGATCCTATTGCATCCAATATAACCAACAAAGTCAAGCATAAAAATTACCAACAATGAAAAAGATTGAAAAGGATCCTGAGAAAGAGATTCCGAGGAGAAAGAAAATCAAGTCTTACCTTTCTCTATGGGGAAGGAGAATTGTCGTTGCAGAGACATTGTCAAGTGGGCAAGCTAGCAGTTCTGAATTGAAGCACACATCACTCCTCCTTTTGATAAAAAAGTGATCACCACGATGACTGACTGATGTTGATACACCTTCTACTCGAGGAGTCAAAATCTTGAGGCCTTCTTCAGGCTTTGAGGTGTCCAAATAGGAGACAAACCTTGTAGTTTTACTTCCAGATACTACAAACAAGAATCTCTTATTTTCAGAAGCATCAAGATGAAGGGAAAACTTGTCATCCTTTTCATGATAAAGACAAATATCGCTTGACTGCTCTGTTCCCAACTTATGTAGCCATACCTGTCAATTCAAATTTCAATTAAAAGGGTCAGAAAGGCTTCACAAGAGAAAACATTAAATCGAAAGAAATGTTTTGTCTGGATGGATCAAGTAACACATGATAGTTATTAAAAGCAGAGTTACTTAATCAGAGAAGAGATCAATGCAACAAGGCTTGTGATTCCAAAATAATGTCACAGAATATTAAGGACAAGAGCTCCGGGACCATGTTACTCGGTCTGTTCAGTTCACCTCAAATACCCATGGTGTCGGATTCTCGGCACTACAACATGGGTATGGACACTTGAAACTTCATTGTAGCCCAAAGAGTCTCAAATTTTCTGAAAAAAGGCAAAAGGCGAGTCCGCACCTAGACACGTACCCATGCCTCCAAGTCTGTTTGACATACGTAACAGCCCTTGTCTACAAGGATGCCATATAACCACCCATTCCTACGTATAGGATACCCAACAATACACTTGTCCTAAAAGACGTTTTTTGCTTGAACCAAAAAACCAAAAGGTCACCAGAAATAGAGACAAAAGTTTTATTAATGAAAATCATAAAATTTTCCAGCGGATCAATTTGTTTTGGCATATCTTGTTTGAAATAGGATACTATTCTTAGCTTCTTTGTGGGTTTTTGTCCATAGGATTTTTCATGGAATCCCCTTGTCTTAAGTACAGAGGGATTGGCGAGCCTTATTGTTCTGATATCGTTGTAACGAGGACAACTTGTCCTCTCCTTGTAATTATTGCTATATATATAATTTATTTTTTGTGGAGAACCCCCTTATAAAATAGACTTTTTGGAGGGGGGAAAAAGTATACAATTTTTATTGTGGGGAATCCCCTTGTAAAAACAAAAGACCATGACAAACACACCTTAAGTCATTTTCCAGCTAGCTTAAATGAGATTCCAACCATTTTGTCCTTAATCTTTAAGCATATAGTTGCTTAAAGTATACAATATATGTTTAAAGGATAAGGGCAAATTGGCCAGAACTTCAATTAAATTGGCCGAAAAACGACTTAAGGTGTGTTCGTCATGGCCTTCTGTTTTTATAAGGGGGTTTCCCATAAAGCTTTTTTTATAAGGGGGGATTTATTTCCAAAATGTCCATTTTATAAGTGAGTTTTCCACAAAAAAACCATTTAATTATTATCCTTAACAATCAAGAATTAATGAAAATCATTTTTCTTTATAATACAAATTTGTATTAAACCAAAATGATGAAAATACAAGCTAAACGGACAAGAAGTCTTCAAGAGATCCAAGTACAAGAAGAATATCTAATTCCAAAATCACCCCAATGACGCTGAATGTCAGCATAGAGGATAAGACATCCTCTAGAGTGCTGAAAAGTACAAAGTGGTCCAATTTCTTTGGACCTCATAACTACAAAAAGCTCCCGCCACCCTAGCCCACGATGAAGCTTAACCCGATCCAAGATCAAATCATGCAGCAAAACCCAATCAAAGAAGACCCCTGCATTTAGCTCAAGTCACATACACTAGAACACCGCCTGTAAAAAGCACTCTTTCAAAGCACCCTTATCACTTTTCCCCTTCCCAAACCCCACCGTACAAACTTGTAAGAAGTCCAACAGTAGATGGTACAAAGACATCCAGTCTCCCCAATTGTTAGTACAACCCCACATTGTAAAATGGTGTAATTTCATCTCATTGCTAGCCCAACAAAGCACGTAGATATCTGGAGAAATCAACAACACTTGAGGTGGACATGATCCAAAGCAGACCTACATAGACATAACTATGATTATTTGCATTTTTTAACCCCTAATATATAGTTACGTAGCTTGTCTTTAGATTTATTTTAATAGAATTACAGTAGTGTTTACACTTTCTCCTTTGGTTTTCTGTTTTTTATTATTATAATTTTAGGGAAAATTTCACTCCGTTGACCTTAGGTATTGGCATATTACACTCCGGTGACCCGACGTTTACATAATATCTAAGATGTCACTTATATTTGAAACTATTATCAGTCGGGTCACCTCCGACGTACTTCCGATAATTGAGTGCTGACGTGGCATCAAATTTGAGATATAATGACTACTATTTTGAATTTTTATGACAAAAATACCCTTCTATCTTTGAGAATACAACCCACCCAACCCCTCTGCACTCTTTTTACTCCCTTTTCCCTCCCCACCGGAACCCATCCCACCACCACCATTGAACCCATTTCCACCACCTCCATCGTAACCCATTTCCACCACCACCACTACCTCTACCCTATACTCTCTCCTCCCATCTCCCCACCTAAGTAGCGATATCAATTATAGTTTTTTTTTTCTCTAGGGGTAAACAAATCATTTCAGATCTCCGCTGACCAGAAATATGATTTTCATTATAGTTTCAAAAATAAGTCACCTCTTAGATATTATGTAAACATAGAGTCACCTAAGTGTAATATGTCAATACCTCAGGTCACCGGGGTGAAATTTTCCCATATATTTATGACTAAGACTGCCTCATTTTTACTGTGTAGCCCTAATAAGATAAATGAAAAGATGGTCCATTGGTTGAAATTAGCCACTTGCACGTGAGATACCAACCAAAGCCCATTTGCTAAGCAGTAAAACAGGAGGCAGCTTAAGAATGACCCAAACACCAAGAGAGAGAAGCAGTGTAGCAACCCAACAACTCCAGCAAAAGAAAAGGGCTTATGAACAGCCAGCAACCATCAAATTGTACAGAGAGAGGAAGCACAACATTTCCAGTAGGCATAAGAGTCTTTTTTTTTTTTTTTTGAAGAATCCTTGTGCCACTAGGATTTCAATATGCCATCAACCGATATGACGTTCAAGAGTAAGGGACTTGTGGAGAAAGTTTACTTCTTTACTCGTCTCTCTTGTCAATATACGATTCGGCTTAGAATGAATTGTGTAATACACCCTTCAGGTGGTACTAGTTTAAATTGATCTTGCGACATGGTTGACTTCTTTAATTTCAAATTATGTCAAGATTTAATTTCATATTATCTCTTGTTGTAAATTTACTTTTAGAGTACTTCATATTATGTCAATAATTTAATTTCAAGTTTACTTCTTCATACTTAATGTTTTCTCTCTTGTTATAAAGTGATGAGTTATAGCCAATTATACAACTCAGCTTAGTATGAATTGTGTAATGCAGGCAGTACTAGTTTAAACTGATCTTGCGACATGGTTGGGATTTAACCTAAAGACATAATTTGATCTAATGGGATTTATGCATTTATGTACTTAGTTCATTAGGATAACCGATGTCTTTTTAGTTATCAATGCTTCTAGTGTCATCTATGTGAGTTGCGCATTGGTTAAATTAGTTTAAAATCACATTTGGCTTGGTTTAAGATTGGCTCAAAGTATGGAAGGATAGGGAGTTCTTGCTGATACTAACTCTACAACTTTCCTTTCGCTAACTCTTATGAAATTATCAAGGTGGATTTTCATAAGTACATATGAGCGTGAATTGTGGTGCTGAAATTTACATTATGTTAGTAAAATTTAGTGTCTATGCATTTTGTTATCAGTCAATAGACCCACCCACCCCCCCACCCCCCCAAAAAAAAAAAGAAAAAACTTGTGAATAATGTATATATTTAGTGGCTAGTCTTTATTCTAAAAAGATAGACCATTAAGTAATTGAGCTATCTCCTCATTGAAACAATCATTTTTCACCTTATACTACATCATTTATTTTTATTTTAGGACTTGGGAGTTGGTTTAATTTGCATACGCCTAACGACACGTATCACACACAAACTCCATAGTGAAGGGGCTTCATTTTCTACCCTTGCATATTACACTTTATTTGGCAAAACAACCTTCGTGGGCCTCCTCGACAGCAACCAATTTTTCATATTAGCATTGTCGAGAGCAAGCAACCAAACAAAATTTTCGCATTTTCCGGTATCATTCCATTCCCAAATGAAGGAGGATACCGAGTAAGTGAGGAGGGGAAAGAAACCAAAATGAACTAGTAAGTCAACTTAGCGTGTCATCAAGGGAATCTGATAAAACACAATTCACAAAGACTACCAATTATCCATTGTCTTTGAACTCCGTAGCATGGGAAGGACCTCCCCTATATCATGGGAATCTAAAGCAGTGTAGTGGGATAATTCTGAAATTTAAGGCTTAAACTAAGGATTCTGAAGGGGGGTTATGAAAGGGTTGTACTATAATTATGAAATAACCGAATACAAATATTGAAAGGAAGAAAAAAGTAAATGAGAATGGATGGGCACAAAGAATCCAGAAAGTCAGCACAACACCATTTCGAGGCAAAAAGCTGAACCTCTTCGGTTTGCTTTGACTTGCATTAGGTTAGGTCTTGAAGCATATGATTCAGGCTCCTGTATAGCATTTGGTTTCTCTCAAATGATAAAAACAACTATATTCAACATCAACTACCCAGGCCAAGAAAACTAAAGAGCCCCACTGTGGATATAAAGCACATATCCCATGTACTTTTATGTTCAAATACTGGTCCCATCGTGGATATAAAGCAAAGTGAACCAAGGGAGGTGACTATCTGGGATGGATGATTAGAGGTGACTGTAGGAAACACAGCCCTTTGTTTTAAAACTGGAAACCTGAATAAATGAACATAAAAAGTGATATACCTTGTCTGGTCGAAGGATCTCATCCATTGTGATGTACAGTAAGGTTCCATCACCTGCCCATTCAACATCTTCAGTCACACCTAGAAGAGGCTTCTCAACAGGCTCTCCAGTCTCAGCATCAATTATACAAACAGCATAGATCTCATCTCCTTTAGTATCTTCCGCGTATGCAACCAGCTTATTGTTTGGGCTCACCTGAACAACATGAGTAGCGAATGTCATAAGGTGGACTTCAAGGGTCAAAACTGAAAGCCAAAAGTAGGAACAAGCAAGAGGGGCAAGTCAACCCACCTGGAAAGCACCAACACTATAGTATCCATGTTGCTTGGCTTTAATATTCTCATCCAATATGACATGCTCAGGAGGAGCATCAGGTCCAGTGGGCATAGTATCATACACAGACAACTGAGCTGCGTTGTCAGGTACAGGCCGCCTGCAATGCTGTACATACTCATCCCCTTCCCGAGTCCTCTCATAATAGTAAAAATTCCCTTTCCTTAGTGGTGCAGATACATCATCTTCCTTGATTCGTCCTCTAATCTCAGCATAAAGCTGATCCTCAAACTGTTTGGTGTCTGAAGCAATTCTTGCAAGTGTGAGAAGTACTCACCCACCATAATAAACTGATCGGTGAATTGCACGCATAACCACAAATTGACTACTCAAAGACCATGTCGACAGTTTAAAAGTCCAAAAATCCAACAAATTAAGACACTATCATGCATATGAAGTCTGATATGAACTCGCTAAATTCAAAATCATAAAAAGAAAATGGCCAAATTATTAGCTAAAAACAAAAAATCAGTCTAACATACATCATCCAGAGAACACCTTAATGCAGAATTAAGGAATTTAATCTCTCTCCCAAGCTTCAATTTAACGATTAGGAAGTACTGATTCATCATGCTATAAGACATAGCGGCAATGGATTTGAATAGTAAGATGAAAAATGTAAAAACTAGGCAGAATTGTTGCAATCATTAGGCGGAAGCAAAGCAAGTGAAAAATAGCCAAAATCACTATTATACTAGTAGTAAATAGCCAAATAATTAGGTGAAATATAAAGTCAGTTGATCATACATCATTCAAAAACTCATTTATGCAGAATTGAGGAACATTTTGGCCTCTCTCTCTCAAGCTTCAATTCAACGATTAGAAAGTACTCCTCATTCATCATGCTATAAAACATAGCGGCAATGGATATGAATAACAAGATGAAAACGTAAAAGTAGATAGTATTGATGCAATCATTAGGCACAAGCAAAGCAAGTGAAGAAGATTAGCAAACAGATAACGAGAGAGAGAGAGAGAATACCGGACATGACGAAATCGGCGTAGGCATTCTCAGCGCGGAGATGGGAGAGAATATCGGGGTTGGAGCGAGAATCATCGCGAAGCCAGTAGTAGTTGTCAACCCTGACATCGCCGAAGATCTCCAATGTATGCTTCTCCTTCTTCGCAACCGGCGGCGCCGCCACATTCGCCACCGCTGTTGCCGACATTCTCCGACTCCGGCGAAAATGAGTAGGAGTAGGAGTAGGAGTAGGAGTAGGAGAGAGAAAACAGGAGTAGTAGTTTTTGATTTTGGGTCTTGCACCAAAACTGGCACTGCCCAAACTGAAAGTGTAACCGAGACGTTTGGTGTTCAATTTTAAGTTTGACGCCCCAGCTCCAACTCCAACTCCAAGCATGAGATGATATAACACTCGCATCCTCCGCCTATGCCGGAGTTGGTGCAATTAATGTAATCTAATCTTTCCAAATACTTATGAGAAAATTCACACACCTCGGTCCCGACTAGAAACAAATAAAATTGATATGGTCCAACCAAAATTGGTCCATGGGTGAAAATTTTCGATCTGTTTTTATGGTTCAATCCGGTCCGTTGTTGGATCATTTAACATTCTGATAAGGATTTTTTGCGACGAACCCCTTATATAATACACTTTTTGTAAAAAACCCTCTTATATAATTTTTTTGTCAACAAATTTAGCATTTGGATTTCAACAAAAATGTCAACTATGAATCAAATGAGATCTAAAGGGCAAAGAAAAAAACCCATTTGGAAAATTTTCGCAATGGCAAATCGGTCCAAAAATCCCATAAATTGGCCGGAAAATTGAATAAGGGGGGGGTTGGTCATGGCCAAAGTAAATTATAAGGGGGTTTCCCACAAAAAAAAAATTATACAAGGGGGGTTTTTACAAAAAATATATTATATAAGTGGGTTTCTCGCAAAAAACTCTTCTGATAATTATCTATATACTAGGTCTTATCTTTTTGTTATTTTCATTCGTACATGTTTTGCTAGCTCTTTTGGAATAAATTGATACTTGATACTTAGCGTTTATTTCATTTTTTTAGTTCCTTAACTTAAAAATCTCATGTTTCAAATTCTAGCAAATCAACACCATGAATCTTCTTCCTTCCTATTGGAATCAAAATATATGATACCTCTATTTTTCAATTTAAGAAAATAAATCGGGATTTGCTTTCATACCTTCTTTGGCATATCTTCCATTTTGTTTTATTCCATTCTAAAATCTCATTAGCCATAGGAACACATTTAAATAAAAATAAATAAATAAAAAGGTACTATTACTAAAAAAAAGAATACAAATTTCAAATCCTGATGCGCCTCAAGCGTAGCGAAATTGGTACGGTAGAACCCCACCACCGAAATAACTCGAACGATTTGGGAATTATTTTCTTACAATTTTAAAACAAATGAAGGGTGTTGCAAAATCCCTCATAACAATTTCACTCTACAAAGTTGAAGAGAGATGTTCTAGCAGCCTCAGTGTATGAGATATGGAGAGAATGAAATGCAAGATTCTTTGATTTGAAAAAAAAAAAAAAAAAACAATTGCACAACAAGTCACTAGATAGATCATATAATGTGTGTGTCTGTTTATATCATCTTTTCCCGAAGGAGTCAGGTTGTTAATAGCTTGTAAATTGTATATGATTGATTACCAAATTAAATACGAAAAATTCAATTATCAATTGAAAAAAAATTACATCCAAATTTCTTATCATCACAAAAAGACTAATTCTGAAATACAGTATGTTTTTACTTGAAAGTATGCCGCAAATACACAATACAATGTACACCCCAACACATGTTACAATTTGCGCATTTCTTTTGCCTAGTTTGAGACTAAATCTCCAATTAATCTGCAAAATTTAGTTTAATTTTTTTTTTTAGAAGATAGTCACAAATAACAACTATTTAGTATAAAACAAACTTGGATAATCATGCAATTACCACTTCTTCTTGCGAGGACTTGTTACAGTGTAGTAGCTTGAAGGACTTAACTTGCTCAATCTTTCTCCTACCTTCTTCTCGTAATATGCAACACGCTCATACCTACAAATAAACAAATTTGAAGACGATAAGGAATTGATCATGCAGAAAATGAAGTGTATTAATAAACTAAGAAGTTACGCACATGAACTTTTAATTTTAACTTAAGTGAGAAAAACCATGATCAAATGAAACCTATTAGTAATCAAACAATTATTATTAACTAGTACATCAAGCTACACACATTCGTTTTCATTATATCTCCCACATAATATCCGAGGATTATGCACAACAAGTCACACACAAATAACTCTTTCAAACATAATCACTCCCTAAGGAATCTAATTCCCTAACCAACACTCACAATCCACCCTTATAGGGCCTATTTAACAACTCCCACAACCCTTATACAGAGTGTATTTAGCATACCTTCTTAAAAGTTTGAGCTTTTCTGATTTCCCCACACTATACCCTTCCACCTCCTCTATATTTCTATTTCAGCTTCTAAATTTTTTTGATGTCAATTAAATAAATAGTTTAAATATATCCATTCACAATCATATTAACACAGGTTATTACTGAAGTAGTAGCACTTAGTTGTAATCATCAGGTATGGTTTCAAGCTCAAGCAAATAAATCACTTTCATCAACTGCATATATGCAAAAGAAAAAGGCTTACACTATATGAATACAATAATGTGTGTGTTTTTCCCCAGTTTTTGTTAGTTATTGCATGAAATATACTACTACTTGTATTACTATATTATATCTGAAACAATAAATATAAGTAACTCATACCAATATGCAAGGCACTGGTAAGGTGCAAATTTTTCATAAAACTGGTTGATGATCTTGTCCATTGTAGTCCTACTTTTGAAGTGCTTTTTTCGATGCACCTAAACATAATGAGGTAAACATCAATTAGCATGTAAGTTTCTAATATAGTTATTCTTTTGAATAATTAAAGAACACTTCAAATTCATAGTGAAAAGCAAAATGCAATTTCTTACCTTTACTATATGCTCAATGGTTTCCGTATCTATTGGAATTTTATGGTAAATTCCAATACACATCAAAATATTGGCCATTGTAAATGAACCAACTCCTTTTATTTTCATAAGAATCTTATAACTATTGGTATCAACAACTCGGTGTCCTTCAAATTCGTTGAGTTTGAGCTTACCATTCTCTACCAATCGAGCCACTTCAATGATTGTCTTTGCTCTGTATCCAAGACGACAATGATCCTTGAGAAACTTTTCGTCTAAATTGGCCAATTCTTTGGAGCTTGGAAAGTTTCCTGAATGCTCGTCAGCTAGAAGCTCACAAAGGGCTTGGCACATTTGCAATGTTCTAGGCCACCTACATTTTAACATTGAGTATGTTCTCCTTAATTTAGTAAGAAGAATTTCAGTTTGATTAAAAGCAAAAAAAATAAAAAATAAAATCAGTTTTACTTCTAAAATAAGTCCAGTTCAGTAAAAGCAATTCAACTCGATAAAAAGATAACAAAAAATGGCCAATACCCCATTACAAATAAAACTTTTCAAAAGAAAATTCCTTTAAAAATATTTGCTGTAAGAAACTCCATCCGCTTTGAAGATGCCCTTTTTTATTGTTTTTTTTTTAATTTTTAGAATGAAGATCCCCTCTTAAGCCCCCTTTCCAGATGTTTTCTAGCCAATTTTATGAGGAAAAGACAAATGATCCTCTTGTGCGATAAAAGTTTATAATCCATTAATACTATTTAAATCTAAAAAATCAAACTAGTTTCCCCATTGATCTCAAGAAAACCAACACATTTGTCAATTGTCACTTTCCCCTTTTCAAATCTTAGCTTAATTTTAATATATGAGGTCATTTTCGTCCATCAACCCTCGTTTTGGCTCAAAAACACATCTAAATGATTGGAAAGGGGGTCTAGAGTTGGCTTAAAAGAAGTCAGGGTATCATGCAACTAACAATTGTTTTATATGATGATTTTGTTAGCCCCTCGAGGCATATGGCGCAGTGGCAAAGGGCGAATCAGGATTACTATTAAAAGGTCTTGGGTTCGATTCTTGGTTGATATGTTGCACATCTCACGACTTAATTACCTCCTCCATATAGACCTAGGGCAGAGTTGACAGGATTGCCCAAAAGGAAGCGTAATCCCATTTTTATGTGATGATTTTGTTTAAAAAAGTTGTAATAAAATAATGGGAATTTGACAATTTTTTTCCAAAATATGGTGACATCTAAAGGGGCATGCATGATGATTTATTAACACTACTCCCAAATTATTGGTCACTGAAGAGGGAAAATTCAGATTAGGTGCCAAAAATGGTCTTATCGATCAATATCAACTAGCATGGTTAATTAGGCTATTAGGCTAAAGATGGCTTATCACTATGGTTAATTTAGCTATGTACGTATATTCAATTAAATAATTAAAAATAGTACTTATTAATTTATCTACTACGTACATTCACTTTAAGCACCTAATTAATTGTCTTCATTGATTAAGAAATTAAATTAAAGCTTAGCAATGGAAGTTATAAATGCATACGAAGTATTGCAAAGAAGAATTGACTTGACGATATCCTCAAATAAGTCAGGAGAGCGAAAAAGTCGGCCGAATCGACTCTTCTTGGCCTTAGCATGAAGCTCATGGAACATTGTCATGTCATATTCATCCTTAATTGATATTCTCAACATTCGAGCAACCTGTTTCTGCAAAAGTGATTTATATACAAACACGATTATTACTAAAAGAAAATGAAACCAAAAAAAATAAAATAAAAAGCTATGTGAATATTTTTGAAGACAAAAAGTAAATATATGTGTGTTTTTGATATGAAAACTCAAATTAAAATTTTCATAAATTCATATGAAAGCAAACATTAAAAAAAAGTAAAGTGGACTGTATTAATTGTGAACATTTTGGGTAGAGAGTAGAAATAACAGATGAGTACCAGTATGAGATGGTGATCAGAGGGAGAGAGAAAATGAACAGAATGGAGTCGCAGAAGAAGATGATTACTTGGCTGCTCATCATCAGTTGCAGCAGCAGGTTGAGAAATGGAAACAAGAACAGAATGAGAAGGAAGGCGCAACGGTCGTTGGAAAGTCTTAGAGGAAGGGATCCAGTTGTTTGGAGCAGTCATGAAGAAACCGTGATTGCATACAGCTTTTTCTAACTCAAACTCTTCATCATCTCCCACTTCCATTTTCAGCTCCAAAAAACCTCCTCCATCATCTGTCATTACTGGGCGCACTAATAATTCATGATTTGCCTCTTCATTGTCTTCCCTAATAGCAGTACTGATGTACAGTACAGTACAGTAAAGTACAGTACAGTAGTAAAATGTTTAATTTCTTGTTAAACTTAAAATGAAAACATCCATAAATAAGCTAATAGTAAGTAGTTAATTGACAGTGATACACATGCATGTACAAAAAAAGCATTGACTTTCAAGAATCAATTTTGAACCAATTATTTGTCAGTCCAATCTGGTTAGTGTGTAACAAAACAAAAACAAAAAAAAAAGAAAGAAAGGAAAAAGCTAAGGATGCATGAAATTAAATCAATAAAGTCACAAAAGAAATACAGTAGCAAATAAACTGCTAGCTTATTATTAATTTAACCCACTGTATTGGTAGTTACTAGTTAAGGATGGATTAGAAACTACTAGTAGTTAATTAAACTACTGACAATAATAGTGTAAATTTGTGTTTACTCATATGCAAGTTATTAGTTATATATATACTCGATGAGCTAGGACACAGAGATATTTCATAAGTGAAAATGCATTGCTTTCATTAACTAGAAGCACCGTACCCATATATACTTATATAAGATCATGATAATAAGAAATTAAGTTCTTGTGATTGATGAATAGGGAATTCAAATAAATAGATGAGGAGCAAGAATGAAATAATGAAAGATACACATAATACTATATACCAGTTTTGACATGATAATGCAGTATTATAATTAAGTGTTGTTGATCGAGGTGCAGTAGTGTTTGATACCTAGATGCATCTATAGCATTATTATAAGTAGTCTTCTTCTGATCATCAGAATTATGTCTCCCTCTATCTCTATGCTCCGGTGTTTGAGTGGCGAAGGTAACCTCAGACGAGGAGGTGATGACAGCAGATTTGGCGGAAGCCATCGGAGAGGACGGGGATGCGGCAGAGGACAGTGGAGTAGTGTCGTCAGCCATGGTTGCCGGAAAATGCAGTGGAGCGGAAGCAATATAATATAGCAGATTTGGTCTACTTCTCAATTAATAATCCACCCACATGTGCAGTAATTCAAGGAACTGGCCTGCTGCTGCATGCTACACATACAGTAGTTTCTTTCTAGTTCTAGAGATTAGTCTGTGGTGGTGCAGTGAGTAATTAAGTAAATGGAAGTACTAGAAATGGCCGGCTTTTCGTTTCTTACACCTTCCCAACTCAACAGAGATTAATGAAGGCTCTCATTAATTCTTCTCAACCCCTTAAATTCCCTACGGCTATTTATTTGAACTACAGTAGAAAATTCCTTTTGTGTTCTACTATCAATCAAGAGGTATCCGACTCTTCAACTTAATTACCAGCTTGACTAACTTTTTTTTTTTTTTTTTTTCTGAATTAACACCATTCAATGGTCCAACCTTTCACTAATGTGACAAATAAGGGTCCAACCTTTCAAACGTGACATAGAAGGGTCTCAACTAGTTGGAAAAAAAAATCAAAAATGGTTTTAACTTATTAATAAACTGAATTTGCTCTGAAATATCCAAAATACCCCTTGATTT
>BSSO01002520.1:0-19083 GCA_030267885.1 Mesembryanthemum crystallinum | reverse complement strand
AGCATTATGTAGATTCATCACCCGTAAAATGTATATTCATCACTTTTCGAAATTCATCACCCATAACATGCATGTTCATCACTTATATGGGCTGAATCTTAGCCCTTTGTTTTTGAATTAGATGGCCTAGATTTCAAGTTCACACAGTTCGTATATAAGTTTAGTTTGCACCTGAACCTGAATATATATATATATATGGGATGAATACTATATTATGACTGTAATGTTGGATAATATCTAGCTTAACTTTTATTTTAGAGATGATAATAATATCTAGCTTAGCTGATGAAAGATTTCAGATGAAATTTGCTTCATGTTAAGTTATTTGTTGTTTGGTAACACATAATACCAACATTTTTGTGCTCTTCAATTTGTAGTGTGCTGCCGAGATTTCAGATTATTAACAAAAAAAAAAAGACTATACATGGTGGCTGTTAATGGAAACCGCATTGTAAGGTTGATGATACACGACGGTTTTAGCTAATAACCGTCGTGTATTATTAACCTTACAAGGCGGTTTGGCAAACAACCGCCTTGTATGGTTGACAATACACGATGGTTCTAAACCGCCGTGTATTCTTCGAATAACATGCACGACCCCAGCGTGCACGTCGCCCATAAACCACTGTGTATAGTACTTAACAACCGCTGCGTATGACCTTTTCTCCACTAGTGATCCATTGGAGAGATGATGATAACTCCATTCGAGTTTTCCATGTTCATTGGGCTTCCTTGCCGGGGACTCCGATCAGATATGATAACTCCCTGTTCAGGAATGCGCGGGACATGAGGACTCGTTCGGGGCCCCTTTCACTAAGAACTGGATCGGGCTGATGCATTCGATGCAATGTAGGGAGATCTCCAACATCTTTGCCTCTCCCGTGCTGATGGCCGAGATGACTACTACACAGGCGGCTTGCCTGTTCATTACCTATCTCTTGTCATGCACCATCTTTCCAAACAAGGGATCCAGAGTGCACTTTTTCTTACTCTCGAGCCTGCGAGAGAGTTCTGAGACCACGGTGACCTTGGATTGGGGCTAGCCTTCTAGGGGCGTGATGGTGCGAGGACTTCGAGCGGCTTGTAAGTGTCTCATGACTAAGAAGCTGGCAATCTCGAAGAAGGCGAAGAAGAAGAAAACCCAGCTTCCTCCTTAGGACGAGGATAATGAGCTTTCGAGAGCTGAGTCCCTCAGACACGTGTCTTATCAGGGACTCGTGCAGGTCCTAGAGGTATGCTTTTCCTCGCGTGTTTTACACTTCCTTCCTTGTATTCTGGCATGTGATGTGCATTCTAGGTATGGATGTATGAGCAATTTAGGCACCTAGCACCTATAGTCGTGTTGAATGAGTTCCGAGTTCCAGTGGCTAGTAGTTTGGCTGGGCAATTGAGGAGAGGGGTGAGCAAGTTGTGCGAGTTCTACGATGCATTGGCAAACTTGAGTCCTGACTAGGTACCTTAGCGTCTTTGTTTCAGAGACACTGTCTTAGATTTTTGCTGGTTTTGATCCACTCTTGTGTTATGCAGGTGGACTGGTTTCCATGGAGGTCCTACCTGGATATGCCGACGATGGTGGAGGGTTCGATCGTGGCTGACTAGAGGAGAGCGCTGATCGAGCACCCTTTGGGGTATGAGTGGCTCCTTGGCGAGAGAATTATTCGTCAAGTGTATCCGGCCCATAACGGCCCCTTGATTCCGTAGGGTCCACCCATTCCATGTTTTGGACCAACTACCTGACACGGAGTCAATTTGTTCGGGCAATAGAAGGTCATCGAGAAATTGGCTATCTTGTGCCGAACCCAACTGATCGGCATGCAATAGTGGCCTACATGGAGTTTGTGGCGGGGCATCTTGCCTCGAACTTTTGGACCCAAGCTTTGAGTTTCTTCCCTTTCCTTGTGTTTTTTGATATCGATGTGTGCGATATGTTGAGAGTCGATGCTTTGTAGATAGCTGAGTTAGGCGAGGTTGCCGCTGAGCTTTCGTCCCCTGGGTTTGATAACGTGGATAGGTTTGGGAAGAACGTGCATAGCGACGTTCCGGACACAACCGCCTTGGATAGTGAGATCGAGGGGTGCCTTTTCCCTCAGGGTTGTCGAAGGGTAAGTGCGTCTTAAGAGTTAGGGAAATTCCACTTAGTACCCCTGTACTTTTGACTTTTCCAGTTGGTACCCAAAATATTTTTGCTAATCCAGATGGTGTCCCTATGGTTTGGGAAAACTGAACTCCGTGACCAAAAGATAGATTTTTTGTCAAATTTTTCTGTAAATTGGTGACATGGTGCTACTTTATGATCTAAAACGGCTTTTTAATTGTTATGGGACCAATGATGTGATGAAATTACCCTTATTTTGAATATTTTTCTCAATTTTTCGTTTATCTGTAAAACCAAACATCCTTCCTCTTTGCGATGGTTTTTTGAATTATTGTATGTTTTTCAATATTTTTGATGTTTGGGAAGTAGGGATAGTGCCACGTCATCAATTACCGGAAAAAATTTGATGAAAAAACCCATATTTTGGTTGCGGAGTTCAATTTTCGAAAACCATAGGGGCATCATCTGGATTAGCAAAAATGTTTGGGTACCAAATGGAAAAGTCAAAATTACAGGGGTACCAAGTGGAATTTCCCTAAGAGTTATGTGCTCTTGCTTTAGAGTTGTGTTCTATAATACTTTTTGTTCTTATTTGCAGTATAATCGGGAGTAGAGCCGTTGGATGGCTCGGGCGCTCTACTCTTACAAGGAGCTGGTGAAGAAGCTTTACTGTCGACTCACCTGCATGGAGCGAGATTTCATGTTCCAGGTACTTGCTCGCTTTCATTGGTTACATTCAGGTACTTTCCTGTTGTATGTGTTTTGATGTCCCTTTAGTCTCGATAGGCTCCTCGAAGGGGTGCCACTCCTCGTGCTAGTTTCTAGCGGCCTCCCTTCCTCGGTGATGGTTCTAGATTCCGTATGCCGAGTGCGAGTTGTAACCGTGCTAGGAGGATGCCTATGCATGGGTTTCGGCTCCTGAGCCTCCGTTTCCGGGTTCAGGTGGTCCTGGTGTTAAGAGCAGGGTCGGCATGGTTTAGGTGGGCCTTCTTGGTCGAGTGCACGGAGGTGACTAGGCAGACTTTCCCGTTCCATTGAGGTTGCCGAAGGGATGCCCTCGAGTAGCTTCTTCAGCGGGCTGAGCGGTTTTCATGTCATGGGAGTTCCCAGATTCCGTGGCATGCCGAATGGGTCCATCGGTGGTGTGCGGAGTGGGTCCTTCCAGGGAGGATTCAGCGGTGTGCCACCGTTCCATGGTGATGCGCTAATCTATTTAGGGCTAAGGGGCTTTTCCTTCAGCACGGGCATTGCGGACTTGGTGTTCGGCGCTGATCCGGTGGTCAAGAGCTACTACCGAGGTGCTTTGGACGAGTTGCCATGGGAAGATTCTCCAACGGGCACCCGAGGGGGGGTGTGCGGATTGAGCAGCCAATTAGGTCGCTAAGGAGGATTGACGAGATCCAATCCCCTCGGGATGTTTCCGAATCTGCCTCGGATTTTGGATTTTTGAAATTAGCCATATGTTGTTATGGTAGTACTATTTTGGTTAGCGTGGTTTATCAATATGCACAAAAGCGAAAAAAATTTACATTAGACACATTAGGCACACAAAGTGTTAGTAACTAGGCACGGTTTGAGNAAAAAGAAATAAAAATAGAGGGGCGATGTGTGAAATGACCCTCGTTTTTATGGACTCATGATTTATGTACAGATGAGAAGAATTAAACACCCACTAAAGAGGTGTAAAATAAATAATGAAGAAACAATTGCCGTTTTAATGAATAAATCGATTTTTTTTAACAAAGAATAAAAAGGAATGAATCATGTGCTTTGATGGAGAATGTTTCTTGAAATTAGTGACGTGGCCACTAGAGAGCTGACCGAGATGATTGGTTGCAGTTTGTTTGAGAGAAGCTCGCGCAAAGGGGCTTAGCATGGATGCCGAGGCAAGTCGCCGGCTCAACGCCCTGGCGCAGAGCTCTGCGCCTGGGCCTTGATCTTAGGCACATGCATGTCATGCTGCGCGTGTCTATGCTGCTTGTCTGTGAGGACGAAGTTGTACTATCCTGTCTTGAAGCCTATAAATATGTGCTTTTGGGAGCTTTCAAGGTATTCCATCCACATTTGTGAGTTTCAAACACCTTTAGAGAGAAAACACCCTTCAAAAAGAGATAATAGCAAGTTTTGAGGCGATCTTCGACTCTTGGATGAGTGATATGCCGAGTGAGGAGAGGCAAGGCTTGGCTTCCTTCTCACTGAATGCTTTCTTCTCTCTTAAACAAATAAAGGTGATATGGGAATTCTTGCAAGTAGCAGCAACTTATTGGGTTCCGGAGTTTCATGTTTTCGGCTTTAAAGATAAGGAACTCTGCCCCCTTGTTGAGGAATTCGAGGCGATAGTCGGCTTTCCGAATGGCACACCCCCCACTCTTCCGTATGTTAGAGAGAATATCGAGACGGATCCTAACTGGGTATTTGGGTTCTCCAAGTCCCAAATCAAGACCTTGCTTGCTTTTGAGCGAGTTGACCTAATGGGGGTCGTGCTCACTTTCTCCACCATGAGAGATACCCACGATGCTGTGAAGACGATGTATAAGATATGTGCCTTCATCTATTATCGTTTGCATTGTTTCCTATCTGTTCGTGGTGAGGAGGGTCGTTGAGGCGATGCTTGTTTATTGAGGGTTGTGGAGCAAGTCCAACATGACGACTCCCCTTTTGCTCTCGTTATGGGAAATACTATGCTTGGCTTGGATAAGCTTGACTCTCATTGTGGTTTTGGAGGAAGCCCGGTACTTCTCCAAGTAAGCTCTTTATGTTTTGTGCATAATCATCTTATTGGCATTTCGTTGTTGTTCTTCACATCTTGTGTGGATGTTTGACGCCCGTCTCATTCTTTTGCAAGATATGGTTGATGGAACATTTTATTCTTATCAAGCGGCCCGTCGCTCATGCCACTTGTGAGGCTAAGCACTTTGCTACTCGCAAGAAATTTGGATATCCAAAACAAATTTCGGTTTGGATATCCAAAAGAAATTTTGGATATTTCAAATAAAAATGGTAATTACAGAGAAACCAACTCTTGTAAACTCCGACTAAATCCCCTTTTCTCACAACGTAAAATTCTAATTCTGCCTAAGCGATTTGGATATCCAAAAGAAAATTCGGTTTGGATATATGAAAGAAATTTCGGATATTTCAAAGAAAAAGGGTAATTACAAAGAAATCAGCTCTTGTAAACTCTGATTAAATCCCCTTTTCTCACAACGTAAAAAAAAAGCATCCTTTTCATCCCCCATCGCTGTTATTAAGATACCAAATGTGAAATAATAGCAATGGGATGAAAAGGATGCTTTTTACGTTGTGAGAAAAGGGGATTTAATCGGAGCTTACAATAACCTTTGCCTAAGCCATTATTTGACATTTATTATCTTAATAACAGCGATGGGGGATGAAAAGGACACTTTTTACATTGTGAGGAAAGGGGATTTAATTTGTGTTTACAAGAGCTGGTTTCTCTGCAATTACCCTTTTTCTTTGAAATATCCGACATTTCTTTCGGATATCCAAACCGAAATTTCTTTTACATATCCAAATGGCTTAGGTAAAATTGTAATTTTACGTTGTTAGAAAAGGGGATTTAATCGGATTTTACAAGAGCTGGTTTCTCTGTAATTACCCTTTTTCTTTAAAATATCTGAAATTTCTTTCGGATATCCAAACCGAAATTTCTTTTGGATATCCAAATGGGTTAGACATAATTGGAAAGCCCACTGGACGATCACAGAAGACAATGATCGGGTGATTTTTTTTTTTTTTAAAATTAGGGTAGATATTGAATTGGCAAAAACGCCACATATTCACTAAGCCAAAAACGCCTGACAGTATAAAGGCAAAAACGCTTGACAGTATAAAGGCAAAAACGCTCAATACATTGTAGGCAAAAAAGCTAAGCATGATATAGGGAAAAATGCCATTTTACTACAGAGGCTAACGCGCTGGTATTTTTCTACGAAAAAACGCCAGTTATAGAACAAGCAAAAACGCCTCAAATTTACATAGGCAAAAACACTTGGTACTGCGTGCGCGAAAATGCCTATTACAAAACAGTATAAAGGCAAAAACGCTCGATACATTATAGGCAAAAAAGCTAATCATAATATAGGCAAAAATGCCATTTTACTACAGAGGCTAACGCGCTGGTATTTTTCTACGAAAAAACGCCAGTTATAGAACAGGCAAAAACGTGTCAAATTTACATAGGCAAAAACACTTGGTACTGTGTGGGCAAAAATGCCTGTTACAAAACAGGCATAACTAATTGATATTATGAAGGAAAAAACGTCTCCTTGTAATTGGAGCAAAAACACCTGTTATTGAGTGGACATAAAGCGCCTGTTATTGAGTGGCCAAATCGAAGATGTCACATCATCACCATAATAATCCTATCACCAAGTTATCAATCTGAATTTATATGAATGACCTCATGCAATATTCATTGGAATAATAGCACGGGTTTCATGAAGTCCTTACCTCAAGAAATTGTAAAAACAACAAAAACAAACGAAAAAAAAGAAGAAACAACGTAGGCCCTGTTCGGGGTGGTTGCCAGTTGCCAAGTTTTGGTTTTGAAACATTTTCAACTTTTTCTAAAAATTTAATTTAAAGCTGAATTTTTTTGTGCCTACAATTTGCTGCTTAAATTTTAAAACTGACAACAGAAACTAAAAACAAAAAAATGTGGTTCTCAAAAATTGGTTTTGAGTTTTCAGAAAAACTAAAAACTGGCAACCGACAACTGGCTACCATCCCAAACAGTGCCTTAGCGTATATCTACTCAGCGACAAAATACCAACCTTGGCTAGGATGAGCTGAGCATCTGTATTGCCAACCTGTACACATCTGCTAACCAGTCCTTTAGTCTGCTGGAACAACGAACTCCCATCGATCTGATGTTGACAAGTTGCCAAAACTCATAGCCCTCAAGACATCTTCATCTTCAACACATTTCCAGAAATCTTTGCAGCTACACACAGAATTATGAAATCAGTTTCCATTTTAAGAGAATATAGTTAATACTTATACACCACATTGGAAGAGAGCATGGGTTTCGTGAAGTCCTTACCTCAAGAACTGAAGAAACAACAACAACAACAACAACAACAACAACAACAACAAAAAAAAAAAAAAAAGGAAACAACTTTGCGTATATTTGCTTAGCAACAAAATACCAACCTTGGCTAGGATGAGCTAAGCATCTGCATTGCCAACCTGTGCACACTGCTAACCAGTCCTTTAGTCTGACTGAATCAGAATTTAAGTTATCAGGTCACCAAAATAGTATTAGTCAAATGACAAGCATACCAATTTGTTATTACACCGAATGTGAGGGCACCAAAATAAAATGAAATTTAAAGGGAAATTAGTAGTTTAGGTGCTGCAGATATATGCTAAGTTGTTTCTTCAATTCTTGAGGTAAAGACTTCACGAAACCCGTGCTCTTTTCCAATGAATATTAAAATATCTGGGCTTCAATATCTGGAGAGTACAGATTCAAGTGTGGCTTAAATTGAATTGTGTAATTTAACTTACTCAACACAGTCTACAACCAAGAGATATACACACAACACTTGCGTTTCACGTACGCCAATACAGACCACTTCATATATACCAACTGTTCGAATAAAAACCCCATAGAAATTCCTTCCAATACCACACTTGAATCTGTACTCTCCAGATATTGAAGCCTCTGGATGTTTTAATATTTCATTGAAAAAGAGCATGTGTTTCGTTTTTGCCTGCACACATAGCGTCTTTTGGCAATACAATAGATGGCGGATTTGCGAAGAGTCAGTCATAAATAATTTGCCTATACAATACATGGCCTTTTTTCCAATAGAATATAATAAGATTTTTGCCTATACAATATAAGGCGTTTTTGCCAACACAATGCATATAAGGCGTTTCAACACATTAGTAGGCGTTTATGCCTATATATTAATACACGGCGTTTTTGCCATGACAATAAATTGCGGTTTTGCATCTACAAGAAAAGACTTTTTTACTTGTATTATATGACAGTTTAGAAGGTTTTTCATTTTCTATTTATGGCGTTTTTGCCGGTCAAGTATCCAATTTTGAAAAAGCATATGACTTAAAGGAATATGACTTTAGCCGTGATCTAAAAAAAAGAAACGTTAATAGTATTAAAAAGAGTTAAATTGAATTGAAATGACTCTCATATAGAACCTTGATTGATTGGATTCAAGTGTCAATGCTCTTGACTTGAATGGGTTTGAACTTGGTTGAGGACGGCAATTGATGAGGCTTTTGATGTACGAGAGGATACCCTGACTTAGCCTTTTTTTTTTTTTACCATAGAATAAACCATGTACTGATCCATTTAATGCCATAACATAATAAGGAAACTCCACACAAGCCGTAAGCCATCTTCCAAACTTATAAGGAAGATGGGAGCTTTGAGCAAATCATCCATAATGATCCAATTATCATACATCTAGGGGAAGTTGTCTTTCTTTTATATTGGTTCACCAATCATGGCAAATTATATTATTTTGAAGTATTTGTCTATTGGCCATAAAGGCACCTTATGCTTCATCTATACTATATTAGAAAGGAATTGTTGAGAACTTTAATGTCAAACTTTTGGAGTTCCCATTCTACCCTTCATTATAGTTAGAGAATGCCTATTACTACTAATGGATAGAATTGTTCTCGTAGCTTTTTCAAACAAATACTGTAATAAAAGAAAATTTACTAAATTATCAAGCGGTTTATCTATCACCAAATTTAGGGGCATTCACCCATAGCGGTTATCACCCTATCGTTTAGAGTTTTTCTACCAGGGGTCATGGAAGATAAAAGATTTCTAGTTCTCTATTTTTCAATCACAGTGACCACCCTTTAATCTTTCTTTGTTTTTCGGTTATGCTTAATGATATGTTCCTTGGCAAAATCCTATTATTTTTTCAATGGTGTCTCTCATTATATTTGTAATGTTTACTTTCTTTGTTTTTTTGGTGAATGCTTACTTTATTTGTTTCATGCAACTTTGACGATAACTCATACGAGTAACTCCAGGCAGGGGTACTGGTCATTATCAAGACTAATAGTAAGATGAGATACATGTGAAAATCTTGGTGCAATTTTGGTGTTTGATGTATGCTTTTATTCTCTTTTATTTTTTTTTTAAAAAGAATTGTTTGGTCCTTTTATAGCAGCCCACAAGGGAGGCTTTATAGAAGTGGTTTTCTAATCTATACTATTTTAGAAACTAACTCCTAACCTTTTTGGTGTCAAATTTATAAACTTCCCATCTTACTCATTTTCCTCACTCTAAAATGACTAGTGAGAAAATGGTCTAAGTAACTATGATTCAACAAAATGGGTTGGTGATTGGTATTGATGGAGATGTTCATATTGCAAATAATCCTCAAATAAAATAAAGTTTGGATCGTGTTAGAAAAGTTGTTACTTTGATGATGAATATAATTAAATCGTGCACGCATCGCGCCCTATAAAAAACTAGTTAATAATACATGACAAGACCATCTTCAATCTCATGCCTAAAACATGTGGGGTCAGGGTGCATGGCCTGTTTAGCTAGTATGGGCAGAATCTGGCCGGCCCATTTAAATCTCTTAATGATTGAAATAAGGTAAATATGTAAGGATAATCTTATACTCCAGAATTCTAGCTTACTGTAAATAATTTATAAATTGTCAAAAATATCAACAATTAAAAGTTAAAAACTCCAAAATAGTCGTGACCTTTTTCTATTTCTTCTCTCTCTCATGACCTTGTCCCCATTTTTCTCTTTACCATAAATGGTAACAATATCTCATTCTCTGTCTTCCATGCTAGCAGGGGTGAAGTTAGCATTTTACAACAAGGGAGGACTGAAACTTATATCACTCACAAAACTAATTCAATGTCACAAATTTCAATACTCTATTCATCCCACTAAAATAGGACACTAAATTTTTCATGGAATCTAAGACAATTTAAATTAATATTTTGAATTTAAAATATATCCAACAAAGAGTATATGTATCTATCTTGTAAATAATTATAATTATCCACAAATTAATTAGTGATCAAATAATGTGAACTTTGACATCAAAAAGGCTAATGTAAAGATGTTTTTGGGACAAAAGGAGTAGTGCTTTATGCTTTTTATAGAAACTTGATATGCTCTTGTATTTTCTCCCTAAAAAGGGTTAAATATTAGAGTTTGTTAGTTGCTTATTACAAATATAGCAAGTTTGAGTGTTCATCTTCTTCAATTAATAAGACATATGATTTAGTTGTTAGGCATAAATAATTGATATGTAAGAGACCAGTAGTAGTCTAGCAAAAGAAAATTTAGGGAAAAAGTAAAGCAAGAAAGAAGTTGCTGCTAGCAAATATACTATTTGAGTAAAAGGTAAAGAAATCTTCAGCATCGCACTTTTGATAATTGTTAAAAGAACCCCCTACCTAACTCCATTTGGCCCGGTAATTAACACTCATGGCCCGACTCGTTTAAGGCTTGCCTAGTAAACTCTTAACTGGGTCATCATCAGGTTTAGATCGGACCAGGTTGGGTCACTCATTGTGCCGCAACCCACTTGTGTAGCTCTATAGAATACTCCCAAAGTAAAATTAACTCAATCTAGTAACAAGCACACCGTCAGTGGTGATGCATGAGCATCCAATTCAAAGGGCTCAAAATAATTAAGAAGAAAGCTAAAAGAAAATCAGAGCTAACAACTCCGTATCTTTGTTCTAGGAGGCATGTCTTATCCATGTGTGGGCCAAAACTGAGAAATGAAAGCTTGTTTCTATATTTTTACTTTGTGTTTAATATTAATTATGTCCAGGCTACTTGATTAGATGAATGGATGGATTAGTGCCGAGTAACAGGTGCAAGAGCAAACATGGTCAAGAAAATAAATCCAGCTTGCATCTAGAAGATTCAAGAAAAGATGAACTGTTATTACTATCAAGTACTACAAGCATCATTGTGGATTATTCCCTTAGCTAAGATGAATATGTCATTTGTACTACTTCTTATACTACACGTTTAAGAGGAGTTTAATTTAGTTTTTCTTGTATTTACTTTCATATAGAGCTTTCTTAAAATAGATTTAATTAGGATACTATGTATTAGTCCTTATTATCTTGTGGCCTACAAAAGGAGGTGCATCTAGGTTGTAAAAGTTAGTTTTTGATGATATGAAAATATTTGTAGTGTCGACTCTCTTTCTCCCAAAAATTCTCCTAACCTTTATGTAACTTGGTGTTCTTGGTAGTTAGGGTGATTTCTTCATCGTTGAATCCGGGTATTAATCCTTTATGATTCTTGGTGGTGAAATAGTTGTTTTCTTTCTTTGATTTTTGTTGAAATTTTATAACTTTCACCCATTTTGTTCTCATTTCATCAAAACAAAAACCCCACAAAGATACTTTCTGATTTCTTCATTGAACGAGCCGAGTTTTTGCGGATTGATTACGCATGAAGTGCTTTCTAATCAAGCACTAAATGCCCCATTCAACGAAATATATTAATAAAGAATGAATATCTGCACCAAGTCAAATTCAAGTCGAATGTTACAACAAGCACACTCGTTTGGAAGACAAAGCATCAGAGCAGGCCAAAAAACATTTTATTGATGGGGATACCCGTATGCATGGTACCCTTAGGGGTACCGGGTACGGTATGAATTGCATCATATTTAGATATAATTACTCCCCATTTACGAATTTTCTACCATGGTATGTTTTTTTACTTAAGAAGTAAAAGCCTCCATCATAAAACAACTTTAATGAAGAATTTAAGCTGAGATATTGAAAATTTATAGTTGTTAAAGTCAAACAGATATAATAATACAACTCAAATCGAACCCAATTTAGTAAATCAGGGTTTAAATTTTCAACCCGTTTAACTAAATCAGGGCCGTCCCAACTATTTTGGGCACCCTATGCGAAAGCTGAATTGAGGCCCTAAAAACACTTTACTAAAGTATAAGAAAAACTTTTCAATGTGTAGCCCTTGGCTTATTTTCTCTCTCCCTTCCTAACTCCATTAATTCCCCTTTATCTGCTATTGTACTCTACTTCTATTTTAAGAGTTAAGACCATCAACGACATCAATGTCTTTTATAATCATTTAACTATTTAACACAACAATGTTTAAAAAATATACTCTTCTGAAATCTATTAATTTGGAAAAATCAAATTTTATTTTAAAGTATTTTATTTCCACGGGGAAAAAGATAAGCATTGAACTACAAGAACCTGCGTAGAAATCACCAACCAAGTAAAAATTCCAGTTGGTACCCTTGTAGTTAAGACATTTCCAATTGGTGTCCAATATTTTTACGAAATCTAGATGGTACCCCTATGTTTTTCACTTTTTCTACTTGGTGATCATTTTCTTTAAGAAAGTGGCTAATTGAGGTGATTAATTTATTAATTTTGCACAATTTCTCTGTATCTACTTCTCTAATGCTTCATCTCGATCATTCATAATGTTTAAGGTGCAAAATTGAAACTTGAATGACACAATAATAAGCTTAGGGGAGCAAAATTGGAACTTCAAAGTGAGGATCAAGGGACTGATGAGTTAAGGAGAACTTGAAAATGGGTGGTAAACCAAGATAAGATGCCACGTCTGCAAATTAATGACTCAATCAACATTTCTCTTCAAATTTAGGCCACCAAGTAATAAATGCTAATAATACAGGGGCACCATTTAGATTTCAAAAAGATTTTGGGCACCAACTGGAAAGGTCTTAACTTCAAGGGTACCAATTGAAATTAATTAAATTAAAATAAAGAACAATCAAAATCAACTCACTGTTCTACGCCAAAGAATTCAATCTGGGCAATGAACAAGCAGCTTGAGCACAACACAAACTGGGCAAAACTCGATCGGATACGATATCTCTTGCCCTCTCTATTCAAACCTTGCTACCCTTGTTATGTCCAGTGTTTACTCAGGTTATATGACATTATCAATTGAAATTTTTCTGGGGGAGATGGAATGATAAGCAATGAGATGCGGTTTACCGAGAAAAGTACTCATGGATGTTGATTTCTCGACAATCACCGAGTCTTGATAACTACAGTAGAAATAAAAGAGAAGAAGAAGGCGGAGTTTAAGGGACTCACCTTGGGGAAATGAAATGGAGCGTTTACTGCTCATCAGTATACTAAATACCGATACGTAGGGCACTGTACAAAGTTGGGCCATATTAACTCAAATGAAATGGGGCCCCTAAAACTCAGAGGCCCTGTGCAGTAGCCCCTGTTGCACCTGCTCAGGGCCAGCCCTGAACTAAATGTATTGGATCCACATAATAAAAACTTGCTTAATGAAATGACTTAGTTATCAACCTCAGAACCACCTATGCCGATCTTTGCACCAAAAATATATATAACTTGCTTCAACTCATTTAATTATATTTGACAAATAGCTATGAAATAAAACCAACATGTTTAAGGAAATATATTATTTGAAAACATTGACACGCCACTACAAGAATTAAGGCTAAAGTTGACTCTTTTTTAACCACGCTTGAGAAAGTGTGAGTACTACTTGGAAAAAAGGACGGTTGTTCTCTACAACTTAAAGCGTAGAAAAAAAGGCCCATTCTCCCCAGTCTGTAGCGTGAGTAAACATTAGGCGGGCTCAAAAACTTCGTAATTTGGCCGTGCTTCATCAGTAATTAAGTATAGCGCCTTAAAAAAAAAAGAAAGAAAAAAACCAAAACCCTTTGCCTCTCCATCTCTCTCAACCCTCACACTGATCTTGTCTCACCTGCATAAGGAAAGAAAGAAAGTAAAACAAGAAAACCCTTAGATTCAGGGTTCAATCGACCAATCTCTCTCTCCCGTTAGTGTTTATTCAGAATTCTATAGAAGGAAGCTCAGTTTCTCCGATTTCCTGACCACATTCAGGGTCAAAAACCCTTATATTTAGGTAATTATCTCACATTCTTGTGTTCACCTAACACCTCTGAAGGGGTCTAAACTTTTGCATATGTAACAAAAAAGGGTCTGAACTTTTTTTAGTAACTTTTCAGGGTCTATAATCACTTTCCGATCAAATACACAACCGGATACAACCATCAAGGTATAAAATACAACTTCAAAATACATCCTTAACAATACTCTTCTTTTTTATTGTACAAAGGTACGGTATATAAGAAAGCCCAAAAACAAAACAGGGGAAAAAACTTTGAACCCATTCTAGAAGTTCCTTGTGAGAGGCAACTCAAAAGACCTTCCAGTAAAATCCAATTCCCCCATTGTATAACAGAGTGCTTCGGTGAAAAACGAAAAAGGAGTACTTATGCATTGCTAAGAGACGATGGAACGTTTGCCGCCGACTTGCTCTGACAATACTACTTCTAAGGTATTATCAAACTTTGCATGTGATTGTCACTTATTAATAATTTGCATTATATAATTCTTTTTAGTTTGCTATTTTCATCTGTTTTAGATTTATTGTTAGGTTAATTCTCTAGCCTAATTAGCATCAGGTTATATTACTTGTATTCAATTTGTAGTTAGTTCATCATGAAAAACTAGGGCTTTGATTACATGTAAGCTTTTGGCTAGGGCTTTAACTTATAGTTGTGGTTCAATTTTTTGGATTAAGCAGAAAAATAAAATTAAACAAAATTAAAGCTTTGCTACTTTGGATCAAGCTTTTGGCCTCAATTTTTTCAATTTCTTTTTTTTGGGGGGGAGGGAGGTTTTTTTTTTTTATTTATTTGGCAAATCTTATTTATATTCATCAATTGTGTAGTTCTTGAATTGTTGAATTTTTTTTTCCCCAATGCAATGTCTTCTTATGATTAACTATGTTAGTTTACTTTGGGTCATTGCCGAACAGGTAAATATTTCATCAACTATTATCATTCATCATGGGGGCAATTGGGAAAGACTGCCTCAGTTATGTTACATGGGTGGTAAAGTAGGTATATATGACCACATTCCAATTGATTTAAATTATGAGTTTGTGTTCAAGTTGATTAATGAACTGGGATATGACAATGTGTGTAAAGTTCACTTTTCGATTCCTAAAAAGAATTTTGAGCAAGGACTTAGGTATTTAGGAGATGGGAACGCATTTAAGGACATGGTTCAGTTGATGGATATACATAAAGAGATTCATTTGTACACTGAACACTGTTGGGATGATGCATTGTATAGTGACGTGCCTTTTCTAAGCCTACTTAGTGGTGAAAAACAACTTGAGCAACATGATGACTTTTCTTATCATGCTGGTAATGTTGATTTTGGTTGTGAGGATGACTTATTTTCAGATGAGTCAGAAATGGATGATGAGGAAGTCAATGAGGCTAGGGAAAAAAAAAAGAGGCGCAAGGATTGAAGAGGAGGCTTATGAAAAGGAGCTTGAAGAGCTTAGTTCTTTACATAATTATGACAGTTGGAGAGGTGAAGGGGACAAGACTTATGAAGATTCAGACTATGAAGATAGTGATGAATTAGAAAGCCCTCAAGGGTCCGATAGTGAAGGAGCAGGACAGGTGAGGAGAAGAGAACAATATAGGGCAGGGAGTTTTAAGGAAGGAGTTAGGCCTGATCAGATTGAGTTTTATGTTGGTCAAGAATTTATAAATGCCAACCAATTGAAGGAGGCGCTAGCTAATTACACAATTAACAGTGGAAGGAATATTGTGTACACAAAGAACAATCGTGATAAGGTGGGTGCAAGATGCAAGAGTAAGAATTGCCCTTGGTGGATTTGGGCATCTTGGCTAGGTGACACAAGAACCTTCCAAGTAAAGACTTATACAGGAGAGCATATGTGTGGCAGGTCAAACAAAGTGAACAAGGTGACTGCAAAGTGGATTGCTAAGCACTATCTAAACAGATTTAGGTGCTCCCCATATTGGAGAGTAGTTGAGATACAGGAAACCATTGGGGAAGAGTGGGGTATTAGTGTGTCTAAGATGAAGTGTTGTAGAGCTAAGCAAAAGGCACAAGCTGTTCTGATTGGTCAGTACAAAGAGCAGTATCATATGCTGAATAGATATTGTGCGGAGATTTTAAGGGGCAATCCTATGAATACGGTTAAAATGAAATTGGATAATAATGTATTCCAAAGGATTTACATATGCTTTCATGCACTTAAAGAGAGTTTGCTAGCAGGATGTAGACCTTTTATAGGGTTTGACGATTGTTGGCTCAAAGGGCCATTTGGGGGTCAACTTTTGGTAGTGGTTGGTAGGGACGGGAACAACCAAATGTTTCCCTTAGCTTGGGCAGTTGTCGAAGTTGAAAATACCGATAGTTGAAACTGGGTACACTGTAATGTCTGACCAACAAAAAGGTCTTTTGAATGCTCTTGACATAGTTTGGCCTGCTGCTGAAAAAAGGGCATGTGCAAGGCATGTTTATGCAAACTTTAGGGGAGAATGTAGAAGTGGTTTAGAGCTGAGAAGAGGGTTTTGGAAAATCGCAAAGTCAACTACTGAAAATCAATTTCAAGAGAATGTAAAAGAGTTCAAGGAAATATCAGAACTTGCAGCTAATAGTGTGTTGAAAAGAAACCCAAACAAATGGTGTAGGGCTTTCTTTAATTATAGTAGTCAATGTGACAGCATTGATAACAACATGTGTGAAGCGTTTAACTTTTGCATTCTAAGTAGCAAACACAAGCCAATTATCACCATGCTTGAGGAAATAAGAGAGGCTATAATGGTCAGGCATCAAAGAAAAAGGGATTCCACTGAAAAACAAAATGTATTCATTTGTCCTACGATGCAGAAAAAGTTAGAAAAGGCAAAGCTTAGCAGCAAGGGGTGGGCAGCAAAGTGGGATGGGAGTCACAAGTTTTCTGTTAGGCTGTATGGTAGTTTAGAAGGATTTGTTGTTAGCTTATTGGAGAGGACTTGTAGCTGTAGGAGTTGGCAACTTAGTGGGATTCCTTGCAACCACGCAATAGCTACTATTTGGTATAATGGGGAGCAACCGGAACAATATGTGGCTCAATGTTACCACAAAGATGAGTATTTGAAAGCATATAGTCATTGCTTGGAACCTCTAAATGGTCCTCAAGAATGGCCTACATCATCTAACCAACCAATTGAAGCACCACCATGCAAGCCAAGATCAGCTCATAGGCCAACCATGAAAAGGAGACAAGAGATGGGTGTTGAACCTGTTAAAAGGACCAAGATTAGGAAGACGGGTGATGTGATCAAGTGTGGTAATTGTGGAGGGGAAGGTCATAATAAGAGAAAATGTAAAAACTGACCAGTTGAACAACGACCATTACAAAAGCAGAAGAAGAGACAAGGGCATGAGCAGAGGAGACCACCTACTGGTACCCAACAAAGGAAAGTTCATATCAATTCAAATGATCAACAAAGAGATATGCATGTAAGCACCAAAGTTTATTTATTTAAGCTATTGATTATAGTTACTATATAGCTATTTCTTCCACTGCTAACTTGTTTAATTTCCTCACAGTTGGATTCAACTAGGAACATTTCTCCTCCATCAACAAGAAGAATAAATGTGGCCTCGCTCATGGATGACGAGGGTTTACAATCTTCCAATGTATGCCAAATGGTTTTTGCAAATTTGATTTGTATGTATTTTTCTTACCTATTGTTAAGACCCTTACAAATTACTATTTTTCCAGTCAATTACACGTGTTGATGCAATCCCTATACCACTTCAACGGCCTCAAACCCAGTTTAACAATCTCACGCCTTCATTTGCGGATACATTCGGAACCCATATTATTACAAGCCAAAATCTACAGGTTACGATTATGAGCATAACTTTGTACTTTTTCAGGTAAATACAAGTATACCACCGAGCTTCTAATTTTTTTCCCCCTTTTTTGTCTATTTATGCAGGAGCAAAGGGATAGAGCTCAAAGGAGTGTTACTGTAAAAACCCTTAAATCACAACCATCTACGCAGAGTACAGATGATTGATATGGTCTGCAATTTTTTTTTTTTTAAAAAAAGAGCACTTTGTTTGAATTTTATTTGTTTTAAAACAATCCTCTTCTTTTTTGTTTAGGATTGAACAATGACAATCCGGAGCAGTTACTTTTGTTTGCAAATACTCCCTACTACATCACGATCTGGAGATTATTTGGATGGGAAAAAAAAAAAAGTTGAGGCCCTTAAATGTTGCTAGACCCTTAAATGTTACATGTTTATGTATTTTTTGCGTATTTTATACTCTTAACCATCGTATCCGGTTGTGTATTTGACCGGAAAGTGAATATAGACCCTGAAATGTTATAAAAAAAAGTTGAGACCCTTTTTTGTTACAAATGCAAAAGTTTAGACCCCTTCAGAGGTGTTAGGTGTTCTTGTGTTTGTATCATAATTGGACAAGGATTACTGCTTAATTGCACCTCATATGTCATTTTTAGTTCTATGAATTTAATCTGTCATTCATGATCAAAAACCCTTAGATTCGATTTCGTTCTTAAAGCTTTTCATTATGTGCAACTTTCAATTGGGGGATTTCATGAATGCGTAGAAGTACATTGATACAACAATTTGATCCTGCTACCTCTCTCTAAGGTCCTACTCAAAATGTGACAACTTTTTGGGTACAGGTTCTGTAGGGGATTTCAATTTGATACTCTACTTATCTTGATGCTCTAGATCCTTTCTTTCATTTTTCCATTAGTAATTTAGGACTAAAGCATCAGTTTGATGAACTTTCATGCACATACTGGTTTTATAAGAAATTTATAGTCAAAATTTGTTTACAAAGAAACGGTACTAAATTTATAGGATACCCAAGAGATGTTTAGCTTACTGGTAAATAAGGTATAATTTATACACCAGGTCACGGGTTTAAGCATTTCCAAGAAGAACCTACACGAATACCTAGGTTCAAGCATTCTAGGGAGCATCTACACGAATAATGAGACCTTGCATTAGGATGTGTCATTTGGCCACACCCCGAGGACAACCTTTTCTTGCTAACGCCACACAATAAAAAAAAAAAAAAAAACTAGTGTTATTTAGGGTCTG
>BSSO01002519.1:0-19083 GCA_030267885.1 Mesembryanthemum crystallinum | reverse complement strand
TTTTTTTTCCTTCCCCGCTGGGGTTGTAGTGTAGTGCTGGTTATGGTGTCCTTTTAACTTTGTTTATGGCGTTTGAATTTGTGGCTTTTTGCCTTCTTTCCCTCCTTGTCTGTTGTTCCATAGGATGATATGTTATCCGAAGAACTCTTGCCATATTTTGCTATACCTTTAACAACTGAGAAAGTGCAAGTGCTGGCATATTAGTTCCGAGGTTTGTCTTTTATTTAGCAAACTAGTTGCTATAGTACTTTTAGAAATGGCTATATATGTTCAATCTCTGTTTATTTGGTTTTTGAAAGAGGGGAGGAGTTGTCAAGATGCTGAAGAGGGTATTCTTTTTCATATGTCAAACCTTTTTCACACCTTTATTTCTGTTCCATGTATTTCTTGCTGAAGTAAGTATGGATACTCAAATATTATATTGTTTCAATATGTCTTCTGCTCATTCTATCATTTTCTTGTTTAGGCATCCCTAAACTTGATAGGGAGAGCAAATACTCGTAATTTTTCTTAACACCTTTCTAGGAAAAAGAATATAATAGTATGTTTATTTGCAGTTGCAATCTGATCAACAGCTGCTTCCTGAATATCTTATTTCAAAACATAGTGGAAGCAAATGTGCTGATTATTTGTTGAGGTAAATGTAAGCTGCAGCTTTTAATTTTGTGTCTACTGTTATATAAAGAAAAAACTTTATTTGTCAACTAATAATCACAATGTTATAGTTTGCTGGTCTTAAGTACAAAACCCAATATGTATTCCTGCTGTATAGAGAATTTTCCCTGGACAAGTCAAGACTAGTAGAGAGGCTGCTTTACAAAAAAAGTGTTGCGAAAACAATTCAGAAAGGAGAAAAATAGAAAATACGTAAAAGACTAATGAGAGTATACAAAGTAACTTTAAGAACCATTTAAACGAATAAAGCTAGAAGTAGTGGCCTGAGTACTAGTACTGGTACGCAAATAGTAAATGTGGAAATTGATAGTGTTTTGCACACGATCAAATTTTAAATGTCCCAGTTGTTTCTTTGCCCTTCATGTAGATTACTCTTATTTTTAATAATACTTGTTTGATTCACTTTTTCCTACCTGGAGCTCGTAAACAGCTTATATTCTTGTGAAATCACAAATCTTGTCTCAGGTGCTTGCACAGAGTGTGTGATTCATGCACACTGTGTATAAAGATTTTGTTACGGAAAAGTGTTGTCCTGCAAAAGAGCTGCACCAGAAGCAAGGTGTTCTGTGAGGATTTTTGTGAAGAGCATTGTTCCTAGACTTCTACATTGGTGTCTTACTGAAGAATGATGTTCCAGATATGGACGCATCCTTCCATATTTTCTACACAAAATGTTGGTATAAACTTATTTGATTTTTCGTTATAAATTTTATTTGTTGTTGAGAAAATATGATGTTTAGACTGAACTGCGTAATTTTCTGTTCTTATTTAAGAGCTTCTAGTACTCGAAAATCTATGAGTTGTACCACTGTTGAAGGTGAATTAATTAATAATCATAGGTGCATTTGCAAGAGGAGGTGAGATGTTAATAGTGCTAATGTTAAGTATGCTTATTATGATCTTCAAATTTTTAACATGTCACTGGATGGAGGATCATGATGGAGAGGATTGCTAACGTTGCTTAGGTATGTTTCATCCCAAGGATTTGGGAGTTTTTGCTATGTCTTGAGTCAAACCTTTTGTATAGCTTTCTTTGTTTCTTGTTTTAACTCTTGAGTACGTTTATTGTTTTATCCTCAAATGGTTTCATAATACTAAAATTACTACTTACATTGTAGAAATATTGATGATAGGACTCAGCTTTCATATCTACGTAACTTGCTTGTTTTATCCTCATTCAATGGATATAACTTCTTCAGAAATACTTTCAAGTTACACTCTCTTAACCCATGTCCCAGCTTGACTGCCACCACATTCTGGAAGGCTCTCCATTCTTGTTGTCTCTTTATTATCAGGTAATTCTTCATCTTTCAATTTCATCATGCCACATACAGAGGCAGGCTGTTCTTCTTTTCCTAAGATGTTCTCTTAGCTTGATTGGTTTGATAAATTTAACAGCTGATTTGAATTGTACTTGTATGAGGCCGTACTCATTCATTGCTTCGATTTGAACCTGAGCAAATATGGTTTTGCTGAAATTATGTTTTCAGACTATAAGATTTGTCTGGAGAAGTGCAATTTTTTTTCTTGTGTTATCCTTCATCAGACTACATACACATGGGGTCCTTTTTCCTTACTTTGTGATGTTTAAAAGTTTTAACTGTAGACAAATGTTCAAAATTGTAGAAGGCATTGCTTCATCTGGTGTATTTGCTTTTTCTGACTTAGTTTCTAATATCTTCTGATGTTCAACTTTGTTCTTATTTGAAAGTGGCCTCACACCATAGACTATGATGACCACTATTAGGTTATGGGCATGCAACTATGTAGGCATTACGTTATTGAGACTTGTTCAAATAAAGAAGAATTTCGTGTTGTGTTTGCGTCTTTTTGTGCTAGTAGTGTATGTTATCATGTTAAGCAATTCGCATCTGTCAACTATAAGATACTGTAGTTCTTTAGGCTCAATAAATCCTAGGCATTGATATCAGTGCCACTAGGTCTATGGAAGGATTTTAAGAAATGAGATTGGAATTCAAAGTTTTAAGACTTTTTGGCATGAAATTTGTAGTTTAAGGATATATATGTATGCTTGAGATGTTTATTTATTTTCATAGATGTTTAGGGGGTAATTTAGTAGAAACTGTTTTCGGGGTATCTTATCTGGATGTCGCAAAAACTGTTTAGGGGGATTTGTGACTTTATGCCTTCTTACCCTTCTCTGTTGTTCCTAGGATGATATGTTATTTGAAGTACATTTGCAAATGTTTGATATACCTTTAATGGCTGAGAAAGTTTTAATATATAATGACATGTAAGGTCTATCTGCAGGAAATCCTATTTATTCCTATTTTTCATTGTTGTCAGGTATATCAATTTAGGGGATTAAGAATTTTGTGATTGACCTGGCTGATTTGTTATTGGATTCTTTGGGAGGACTCCTTGTCCTCTAAAACTGTACTACCCTTCTTTACTTAATATATACTTTTTCTTATCTTAAAAAAAAAAAAAAGAATTTTTTGATTGACCATACGGGTCAAGTTGAAGCCTACAAATGTAAGATATTCCATTTGGTTTGACTGAGGTGGTATGTTCACTTTTGTAATATGTGCTACAGGATCTTCACCCTTTTACAAAACCCAAGCAGAAGAGAGGGGATAAACTTGAAGAGGTTTTGCTCCCGTGTTAAGTGCTTCATTGGTAAGGTAGCCTGTTCTTTAAATCCTCTTTATATGTTTTTAGTTTGAGAATCTTTTGTGCTGTTAAGTTTTTGATTGACAAAACTCTTAGTCTTATATACACAGATGTTGGTTTCAACCCTATAAGTTGCTGTTATATGTCTGCATATTTTCTGCCTTTTGAAGCCGTGCTTGTCATGTGAGCATCATGTATAACTTACTTGTTTTCTTGCTTAGCAAGATCTTGGTACTTTTGACTAGTATTTTATGATCTTGACTTGTCTTTATGTTTTCCTAAGATTGTTTCAGTTCTAGCGTCTGGATTAGTTTCTGTTTGGGCAAGGAATAGATTTTTAGCTGGCAATTTCTCTATGCTTAATGCTTTCCTTGGCACAACTTCTCCATGCCTATCTTTGTGACATATTTCTTGGATTGTGATTTTCCTACAGAATTACTACCCCAGAAACTTTTTATAGCTGCAAAAAACTAAAAACACGTACAAATTAACAGTAAGAGCTAAAGCAGTCTACTATTCTTGCCATAACTCTTCACAAAAATACATATATACAGAATTCTATGTAGAGATGCTATTACTGATGTTCACAAACTCTTGATGACGATGTTGAGAAAATTCACGAGTAATCCTATGTTATGGGGCTAGAATTGCTGATTTGTTCTGTTTTCCTTAATAGGGTCTGTGGTGAAGTTTCCCATGCTACTTTTGCAGAATAGTGCTCTCATCCTTGAACCAGGGAGGGCAAAACAAAAGAAGGCCCTGGGAAAAAGCTGTCCCTGGTTTGTATGCAATTTTTTAACAAATTCACAGTGAGCTTGGAACTTGGAAGGCATTCAGTCAAGTCAGTCACCTTACAGGGAATTGTTCTCGTTGGTTATGGTACATTTTCCTTTTGTTTATAAGCTCGTTTGTGCATATATGTTTACTGCTCAGACTGATATATGTCTACTGCTCAGACTTATCTAGCCCGTCAGCATCCTTTCACCAAAGCTTTGAAAGATCTTGGTGTTAGCCCTCTCCAGAAAGAGAAAGGTGACTCCATGAAAAGTTGTGATAATTGTTTCCATTGATTATATTATGTGCTTGTTGTATATTATATATGACTCGATCATAATTCTGAAAGTCAAAGTTTATAGACACGGAAAGATATTGATTTCGCACTGGAAAAAGATTATCAGGATTGCTTTCTCAAGATGCATAGTCAGTATGATGAGGAATCTAACTGCGGTGCTGATGAGCCTGTTTTGTTTGTTACTGCATCAAACAAAGAAGCACTTAGCATTATATCTGAAAGTAAAGCACATCATATCATTTTTCTTTATGTTTTTTGCCTGCTTTTTTGTTTGTCTCTCATGCCCTCTCTCTACCAAGTAAAAACTGCAAAAAATCACCTAGTATTGAGCTGAGGAGAGTATATTGCCTTTTTTATTTCATATTATTTTCTCTTTATATATGATATGATTCTTGTTGTTTAATTTCATAATGGAATTGTGTGGGTTCATGAAGGTCTACGCTGGAAGGGAAAATCCTGCAAAAGAGTGCTAAAAATCAAGGAGTTCAAAGGAGCCTGTCCCGGGTGCTGTAAGACCAACATTTATGTAACCATATATTATTAGAAGTTCTCCAAGGTGATGTAGGTGGTAAGTGACTTTTTGGCAGTACACGGTCCTTTGATTGATTGTGTTATGAATGCTTTCGGATGAAATGTAATGTTACATCAGGAGAGGGCAGAGTTATATGCTGGTACGGATTTTATCTTTTTTCCTTTGTCTTTTGTTTCCATGTCATTATTATCATTCTGATATCTTGGTTTGGGTGTCGCGGAACAAGATGACTGTGTGTTAACAGCTGCTGCTGCTACACGTTTGGATCTTTGCAGCTCTATATCTCTGCCTATCACAGTGATTGCATCTGGAAAGGTGGATTTAAGTTCCCTATAATTCTCCTTATTGTGTGGTCCGCAGGAGCATCACCTGCATATGGAGGGTGTAAAGGGGGATAGATGTTTGCGAGCATTGCCGTTACTTGATTGAAAAATGAGGATTCAGGCAGAGAGGTAACTAGGTAAGTGGGTATTTTTATGGCTGTTTGTTTGCCTCCTCTCTGAGAATGAGCCGATTGATTGCTGTGTTGAATTCTGTAAAAACAGACATCCTTTTCAATGTTGTTCTTGACTCTTGATCCTTCTTTCTCTTTCCTTTATTAGAGGTTGTCTTTTTCCCCCCCCGAATCATCTTTAGATGCTGTGATGAAACATCTTTCCCTCATGTTATTTCAAGTGAAAGTCAGGAATTTGAAGGGGTTGACAGGCTGAAGAGGGCTTTTGGCCATTGGCTGGGCAGCACCGTTATACACTTTGTAACTGACCACCTTTGAATTACTCCTTAAGGATCAGATCTGGTGGTTATGTTGCAGTGGTTGTATGGTTGAAGAGGTGGGTGAATAAGACTTTTGTGAGCTTTGCTTGCTTTGTCGCCATGGCCATAACCCAAGTCTTCTTCCCCTTCCCCTTGAATGGTGAAATTGAGCCTCCTTGTTGTCTTTGTGTGTCTATCTATGTCTCTTTCTTTCCCCTTGTTCTTTTGTATGCAGTGTCTTTGTAAATGATGCGAGGTGAATGTTTAAGAATGAGGTTAGGAGAAGCTGTGGGTGTTCCAGAGAGCCGTTTGCCCCTTCTCCGCCGGTGACCAATTCTCACTAGAGCCGATGATTTATTTCCACAAATCAAAACGGTATCATGCAGTGTTTTTCCTTTCTCTTTCACCTTCCTTTTCTTTCCCCTTTTGATGTGGGGCGATGATGGATGCTAAACTCAAAGTAATCGAAGCAATTGGTTGAGGCATTTGGGGGAAAAAGGGTTTCCATTGGCTTGGCAGCATCTTATGGGTAATTGTGGGTTGGGTTTTCGGTTACTGTTAGGGTTTAGGGATGGATATTGTTACTAACCCATTTGCTTGTTTGCCGCCATGGTTTTCCTCTGTCTCCTCTTTTGTACCCACTAACTGTTCAATGAAATGTGCAGCTGAGCCACCCAATTTCTTCAGTCCCTGGGGTTCATTTCTTGAATCACTTTGGATACAAGCACATTCTACAGTTTGATCTTTAGCCAAAAGGCCATATTAGTCTTTTGACGCAAATGAGCAGTCAGTCACACACACACACACACACACACACACACTCTCCCCCCCCCCCCCCTCTCTCTCTCTCTCCCTCCCTCCCTCCCTCTAAGTCTGTAACCATTGAATGCTACATCAGTCAGTGGGGCTGTGGTGATCTCAGTCCTTTCATGTTTGTTTGGTTTGACGAAATGAATCACTAAAACTGCGTAAGTGGCCAAGGTATGTAAATGCTGTGAGTAATCTTTTTCTTTGCTTTAGGCATTTTGTTTATCGTTCATCTCATTATGCATATGATCTATTAAGATGGCCAATGCATGTGGTCCCGCTTCTTTGGGCTTGCCCTTAGATGCAATGTACTAAGTACTTCCCTCATACTAAACGAGCGCTCACATAAATCGAAGCCATATGGTGCATCTATAGGGGGTTTTCCATTGGCTCGCCAGCTGGTGATGCTGATGGCTATGGACTGACGCTTTTACCTCTGGTCGCGTGTTCATCTGTTTGTTTTGCCGCCGTGTTCCACCCCTTGAGAGTATCTACCAAAAAAATAATAATTTGTAGAAGTTGAAAATAATTAGATGAATGTGTTTAGTTGTTTAAAGTTTAAAATTAGCTCAGAGCTGAAAATGTAGCTGGAATTTGCAGAACATAACCTATCTCTTTCATCCTCAATTGAGCCCCGAACAAAAAAGGAAAAAGGAAAAATAAAACTCCATTTTTGGTAACAATGAGGCAAGAGAGTTAAAGGGTGTTCATAAGGGCTGTTTGCCTTCTTTCTGTGCCGATGATTATGATTATGTTGTGAATCAATGAACTTCATATCAAACAAACAGCCCTTCATTGGCTCAGGGTGTGTTCAATTCATTGTGTTCAATTAAACTACTTCTTACATTTTATATTTAGCGAAATGAAGTGAGTTTCAGATTAAGAGTACAAGCCCTTTGTTCTCTCTGCTTTTAGAGTTGACAGCTTTGTTAATTAAATTTCTCTGCAGGCTTGAACTGCCCGGGATGTATCCAACATTGTTTTGACAGCTTTGTTAATTAAATTTCTCTGCAGGCTTGAACTACCCGGGATGTATCCAACATTGTTTTTTGCTATGAGCCTCCCTGTGCACCAGAACATAAAAATGGAGTCTGTACTGATTCATTCAAAAGCAAAGCCAGTACAGACGACAGAGGGTTTTGACCATTGGCTTGGCAGTAAAAAGCCTATGAGCTTGCTTGCTTTGCTGCATGGGAGGACTCTGGGGTCTTCTTTATGCTTGATCGAAGGCAAATCTGAGCCTTGTTTGGTACATTATTTTCAACTTTGTTGCTGAAAAAAAAAAAAAAAGAATCGTCTGGTAGTTTTGCCTCTAATTGTTCTAAATCTGATAATTTCATTTGCTTTGGTTGAGTTCAAAATATGTATTTTTTTTTTTGTTTTATTTATTATTTTGTTAATTTGTATTTTCGTCAGCTCTATGCTCTATCAATGAAAGCTCTATGCTCTATCAATGAAGTTGATGAGGAGAGCTAAATCTAGCTTTGGGTTGGTGAAGGGAAGCGGGCTTACACATTCAATCTGAGCCAGTCTTAGACTTCAGAACTCCATGGCTTTAAAATCTGGAGACAAACTCTAGGTATTATTTTGTTTTCTTTTTCTGTGAGGTGCTTCACGTGTGAAGATCTAATCGCTGAAATTTTATGTGATTTTCTCTCTTGCAGACAAAGCCAGAGACTTTTATTTGTGAGGTCGCTCTGAAGTTGTGACTTTTTTTTTTTTTTTTTTCCTTTTTCCAAAGATTGTTCTTTACCGATAGCTAATCTTCGTCTTTAATTGCTTGATTTGTAGGCTTTGTTTTTGGCTATTTTGCTTTTTTCCGTTGCTCTTTTCCCGCACCACCTCTTTCCTTTCTTATTTAAATGTTTATCATAGTTGCCATAGACTTGCTCTCTGCATCGGTGTTCGACTTGTTTGAGTGTTCTATGAGTTCATTGCTATTGTTTCATATTTCATAAAAGCGGTACACTATTTTGGTAATCATTTTTTTTTCTTTTTATGCTCAAATTTATGTATACTATGAAGCTTTTGGCATTTTCATTACTTTATTATCAATCTCTTTCCCTTAACGTAAATCTATTAAATTTATCAATTTTATGAGACAGACAAAAGAACAAATTAGCTATGTTGACTACAGCCTAAATTTACCTACGCAGAAGACAACAACGAAAGTATTATCAACATTCTTTTGCTATAATTTTGGTTTGAAATGTTTTGATTTTACAGAAACTGGATGTAATGACCAGATCAAATCCCAACAGTCCACCTATGATCATTCAGTCAAGTGTTCAAGGTTTTTGATTTTACATTTCAGATTTCTGATACTAGGTCAGGGACTTTTCTTTGATCTAAACCCTAATTTGAAATTTTGGTACAACGTCTAGCCTTCTTTTAAAGTTTAGTTTATTATTGATTAACTTTTGCTTGTGGTTTGTTATACTAATTTGATCTAACAAATTAACTAATTCCATGCAAGTCGGTTTTTATTTATTTAATTTGTCAGTGTTTTCGTTTTATGTATTCACAACTAATAACATAGTTATATGGTTTCAATTGTTAGGTGGCTGAGGAAGGCAACTCATCAGATTGAGACTTGAGAGTGGGAGAGAAATGACTGAAGGACAATTTCGTTCATATATGATCAGGTAGTGATATAGTCAATACTGAAAATTATCATTTGCTCATCGTTGTTGGTTATACGTTTAACATGCTTTGGTGATTGTAGGGGTGATTTAAAAAAAAAAAGAAAAGAACAAACAAACAAACTACTATTGTAGGAATTTAACTCTTTTCTTTTTACCATTCTAAATTGGTATGAGTGATTATTATTGTTGGATTCTGAAACGTTGGAGGTAATTGTCTACTTATTCGTAATTGAACTTACCTTAATTGGTTGACTAATTTCTTAAGTTCTTTTTTCTGGCATGCAATCGGTTACTCATCATGTTAGTGATAGCTAAGATCAATTGAGGTTCAAATTAATGTTAACAGTTTGGAGACACGTGGTGTCATTTTGTAGCCAACGACTCTTCATATTTGAAAGAATTTGATTTCACAACTGGAAAAGGATTATTGCGATCGCGTTCTCAAGATGCATAGTCAGTATGACGAGGAATTTAACTGCGGTGCTGATGAGCCTGTTTTGTTTGTTAATGCATCGCACAATGAAGCACTTAGCATCATATCTGAAAGTAAGCACATCATATTATTATCCTTTATGTTTTTGTGCTTGTTTTTTGTTTGTCTCTCATACCCTCTCTCTACCTATGAAGCGTCTGAAAATTGAAGCAAATTTTTGACTTGGGGATGGGGGAGAACTTTGTATTTTTGCACATCTTTGCGGAACTTTATTTTCTGTTCATAATTAGGGCAATACTTTTCTGTGAAAGCTATCACCTTTCATGTATTTTCCTTTTCTTGTGTATGATAACTATGCTGATTTGCTTACAAACAATTCTTACCTTTTAACTTGTTAAGTCTAGGTTTTTTGACAAAATCAACAATGATGATGCCAATTCAGATGGTTGATTGTGCTATATATGTGACAATTAGCATGTCTAACCTCTTCAGCAATATTGTTGTACATATTATATGATCATTCGGATTTTGGAGGTGTAACAAAATGTTATTTTTCACTGGTCAATGTTACAAATGATGTTTGTCTTGTGGATTAGGTTAAGATTGCAAGTTGCTTTAGTGCGATGCCTTTTGAAATTTCAAGTAAACACAATGGTGTGTTATGAAAGGGACAATCTCTCCATTGATTTATGCGAGGTTCTTTTGTTTGAAATGCAGATGTTTGATATGCCCGAATATATGTCATGATATCATCCAGATACACTACCTAATGCAAGTCACAGTTAACACATTGCCCTTGGACTTATGATGCGCACAATTTTATCCTCCAATGCAGTGTTTGCCTACTCTACTCTCGTAGTCTAGTGTTATTTCTTGAGACTGTATGTTTACCTCATCTAATGTCTATGTTGAAGCAAGAAGCTTTTTTGCTATATAACTTCACTTTCGCACTACCAAATTATATTGTATGCTTTATGACTACTATGTTATCTTCGCCTGTTGCTTTTATTTGGTTTGGCAATGCTCAGATTTAGTGCTGTCTCTTAACACGTATAGATTAGCGGACATAGAAATATAGTAACGTGGGTGCAAAATTTAAATTATGGGTGCAAAATGGGTATGGAATTAATTTTTTTTATTTTTTTAATATGTATAGAAAATAATCTGGTTGCAACTGCCACTACTACACCACGCTGGATCTGCTTCTCTTTAATCATATGAACCTGTACAACCGTTAATGCGTCTTCATTTTCCATACAATGCAGGTTCATGCTTCCCAACATTTTCAGTTGCCCTTCATGATATATATGATAATTATGTTTCATTTTATTCTATCCCAAATATGGTAGTGCAACTGAGATCCCATGATGTTGTGCTTTTCCACATAAAATCAGTGAAGATTTGGTCATTGTGCTGTTCTCTATCTCGATTTTTTTTTCTTTCCCTAAATTCTGGTTCATCAAATTTTTAGCTCTCGCAAGATATCCGCATCAGAACTGAAAAGTTAGAAAAGATTCGCCCGAGTTATGAAGCTGTATTGGTTTTGTATCAGCCAGATGAACCACCCCGCACTCAACATTCTTTGTCCAGGTATCTAGTTTTGTGTTAATATATTCATCCACTTGGCGATAAGGAAGGCTATTATTGTCTGATACTATTATGGTTTTTACATTCCCTTTTTATCTTGTGTTTGTCTTTTTATGTCTGTGTTGAAATCTGTTATTTACTCGTCAGAATCTGGCATGGTTGTGTCCCATACAGGTGGTTCAGGTCTTGAGGATGCTAAACTAGAGGTATTTGAAATTCAAAGTATTTTTATGATTCGATAACATATTTGATGACATCTGATGTAAATGTTGTAAGTTTTATATAATTCATGTCAGGAATGACAAGGACTCATTGGATAAATTATTGTTATTTACATTGTGACAATGTAATATAAGGCTAAGACAATCATGTCTAATGATCTGGCTGGTTGGTGCTGCCATGTCTAATGATTATCAGAAGAAGCAATCTGTTTACCTGTTTGGAATTTAATTGAACTCGTTTTGTGGTCATGAGAGGCCAATTGGCCACAAAATATATATGACTGAGCTCATGCAGTAAATCTTCTTATTTTTGCGGGGATGACTTCCTATTTTGGTTCCATGCAAACAGCTGGTATTATGCCGTGATTATCTGCAAAGTAATGCTTTGTACTGNACACACACACACACACACACACACACACACACACACACACACACACACACACACACACACAATAAGTGTTCATGAGTATTTGGACTGATTTTGGTGACTGCCGTGAAATTATTTCTTTCAGATATTTGATAGACATGGTGATCATATCAAAGAAGTCAGAAAAGTTGATCTGGGCGTTCATGGAGTCTGTTTTCTAGGTCAGATTGGTCTAGAGTGCAAGGTAGAGTACTTCGTTCCTTATGCAACACAGGGCATGTTTATATATTATGTGTTTTGTGATTTATTGGCTAATTTGCCTTGTGTTATATGCAGAGCCTCAATTTGAATATATTTTCTCAAAATTCTATGCTTCTCAAAATTGGTGAAATTCATCATAAGAATGTTGTTTCATAAATCATAATGCACCCTATGGAAAAGGCTTATTGTGTGCTAGATGTTGCGGGTTTGATAGAAGCAAGCATTTGATAGGAATAAGTGGTTGCTTGGCTGACTGAGGCAATTTTTCTTTGCCCTGAAGATTTAAATAGAAAAGGACTTTTGGCTCTCACCCTGAGAATGGAGACCTTAGTATGCATTCTGCTTTAAAGACACTTTGGTGTTCATGAAATTAAGTTTCTTAATGGGTCCTGTGTTGAGACATACTTTCATTGTTAGACATGTCAAATGACCTTATAAAGGGGATTCTAGGAGTTCTCTGTGAAAATTTGTAAATTGTCCACCATTGTTTGAGTCTACTTTGGCTTATTATTTGATCACATATTCTCATTGAAATGTTATCTAACATATTTACATCTGCTTATAGTATATCCTTCCCACAAAACCTTATAATTGCTTAATCTACTATGCTTGAGTTTAGCTCCTGTCAGTCAGTTTGATTTATTCGAATTTTGGCTTTCACAAATTGTACATTAAGTTTCATTGTAGTTGAGCGTTGCTTTGGTTTTATACAGGTAAAGAACCTCGGTTGCATTGATCTTAGTGCCCTTCTGAAAGTCACAGGACCATATGGAGCACCAGGTAAGGCTTGTTAGGCTTGTCCATAGCATGATGATTTTTGTTAGACCCTCGTAAAAGTTGTTGCTTTAATATGTTTGTGTGTTGCAAATAATAATATGCTTGTGTGTTGCATATAATAATATGTTTGAGGAATTTAGACCTCAGGACTTGCACCACTATAAGACTTTGGATATCATAGTACTCTGATTATGTGATTTATGCTAGAGTGTGGGATGTTGTATTATCTTCTTGTCGCCGGAGCTGCCAGTTCTGTCTCACATTGTTTCTTATCTGCCCAAATCAAATAATGGTTGGTGTATGGTGTCAGGTACGGAGGCAGTGAATTATTGCAGATGAAACCTTTGGTGGCTATTTGCAGATGAATTATTGCAGTTCTGTCTATCGCAGTGAATAAATGGTTCTTTGCCACTGAAGGCACCCCTTACATCAGGCACTCTTAAGGCTGTTTTTGGACGAGAATCTGAAAATAGCCTATCAATAAATGGTCAAAACATATAGTAGTGTATATATCAAGTATTGATCTATACTCCCTATATATATTATCTGGAATGCATGTATTAACATGTGATCACTACAATATTTCAACTTACATGTCATATTTAACTTTTGTAGTTTGTTAACAGTCTGCTTAATAGTTGCAGGCCGCGGTCAAAGTAGTCAAGTTGTTTGAACATGGTACAAGTACCTCGTTTATTCCACTCATGGCCCCAAAATTTATCGTCAGGCATGGTAAGACTTAGGCCAGTAATGATTTAGATCATTTTGGAGTGGAACAATGACCCTCTTATTTAATGGCTGCTGGGGATCACAATCCTCCAATGGAGGCTGCTGGCCATATGCCCTTGAAGGCCATAAACCATGTAATTTGAAATCACTGGCCACTTGCCAAGCTGGGACCTTGCATCGAGCATTTGGTAGTCGGCAGAAATTTGGAGGCCAGGTTACTGCTAAAATGAAATGATCAATCTGGTTGCTCGGGGAAGAAGATGAAGATGTAGCGAGGGGCACATGCCACATGGCCTTGTACTTTGGCTTCTGTTTCATTGGTTGATAATCTTGAGCTTGTTGGAAGTGGAAGTACTTCTAGCAAAAGGAAGATCACAGCAAGAAGGAATGTATTGATTCTGATGTGGACTAACATTGTTTCAAGTCAACAACACAAGTCATGAACTGACGAGCTCTCAACATCTTTGAAATTTGGAGTGTTGTAGGTATGAACAAACAACGAAGACCAATGCATGGTTTATTTATATGCACATTGCCTCTCACCCTTGTTCTTACGTTACCTATTTTCTTACCATGATCAGTTATTATATTGCAGTTTGCTGAGAAAAGTGTTAATAGTGGATGTCCCATGTGGAATGAATGAATGAGTCTTGAGATGTTACACTCTCTCTCACCAACAAGGGCATACTTGACAAAAATAAACCTCTTTACTCTCCGTGCTACTATTGGTTTGACAACCTAATAGTGGGATGGAGGGAGTATACTCTCTCTATCCCCTGTATCTTGTACAATTGCTTTTGCAAAAATATTAAGACAGGGGGGAAAATAACTTAAAAGTCCTCTACTTTCTCATCATTTTACCTTCCCACACCAACCTCTCTCTCCCCATAAGAACAAAAAGTTTAAAGGGTAATGTGGACCACTTTATGAAAATCTATGTCTAAATAAGGAAATGCACAAGTTACATAAAGACAGTCCAAAATAACAATGGTATAAGATACATGGGGACGGAGGGAGTATATATTATGACAACTCTTCAAAATTTCCCTTTTAATTCATTTCTATTCCAAATCTGCAGTAGTTAAAGCATTTTGTTTCATTTTCTTGGTGCCAATTTTCGCTTTTTATATCTAACTCAATAAAGTGCTTGAAATAAGTAGACAATAAGGATTAATCTTAGACAAAGAGAAAGAGCAAATTATTTATTCTAAATAATACTATGAATATGCCAAAATAACAGAGAGAGAACAACTTGTATGTTCCAAACAATACTATTGAGTACTGTGTAAATTGGAAGTCTAGGAATCTTGTGGTTTGTTTTAATTGTTTAGATACCTGAAATTTTGTTTGGGGATGGATTTTCATAGTAAATTTGGTTAGGATTTTAGTTTGGGTATGTTCTATATATAAAGACTCTTAGGCTTATGATTTTATGTAATTCATCTTCCACATCACTTATGAGGCGGTGCTAGCTATGAAAAGAGAATAAATTATTTATTCTAAACAATACGTCGATACCCTGCATCTTTCTTTTCGTTAATCGTCTTTTGATTTTGCCTTTATTGTATGTATTATAATGATAAATAAAAAAATATAATACAAGACGAAAATGAAAATCGCGAAGAAGTAAACAATTGGCGTTCGTTAAGGCTCATAATTTTGAGAAGCTGAATACAAGTAGGTGATGGGGCTCAATTGGAATTTAATACTCTTAGTTTATGGTATATATATGTTGTTAGGAAACACTACTGTATGGAGTATAGAAGACGATTGATGGATGGAGTGATAAGAGTTTTAGTAACTGGTGTGTCTTTATGGAGTTTAATTTGAGTGACTGTAATAAATAAATAAGTAAATAAAAAAAATAAAAAACAGCAAATTGTGGCCAATTCTCACACATACATCCTTAAATTAACCTGCTGCAGGGCTTGCACTAGACTGTACACATAATCACATACAGTAAACGACGCATAAGAACTCAAGTACTGTTACAGCAGCATTAATATGCATGTAATGTAAGAGCTGTAACTAAACCCAACATTGATTCCACGCACATTGCCCTGCGCAAGCTACTCAAAGTGGAATAATAGTTTCAAGTTTCAACCCATACCCATACCAATTCTAAGAATCAAGTAAAAATTAAGGTATTATAACAGTAGCCAAAATCTTACTACAATGAATTAATGTAGACTACTTCAAAAGCACCTACGTACATACGCTTCATGTCGTGCTCCTGCTAGTTCATCAATTCAGACTTCAATTACTGTACTTGTCGAGTGAGCCAGTAATCTCGATCTCATTGGATGTGCACACAGTACAATTAAAGCCTTGCTTATTATTAGAATGTAAGAAATCTGATCACATGACAAAATGCAAGGTTTCCATCCTTGCAGTTGCAGTTCGATCTCTTGAACTATTTTGACAGTAGGGCAGTTTGAGGACTTTGAATGACTGGTTTGTCTCTATGTACATCATGTATCATACATGATGTATGTATGTGTTTGTTGGCAGATGCGACGTGGATGGAGCGACGACAAGGAAAAAAGATTAGACGATTTTCCATGTTTGATTTATAAGAAGTTAAAGTAGGGGTAGAAGTTGAAGCTACAAATTGGAGCTTCTACTTTTACCCTTATTTTAACATCGTAGAAATCAAAAGTGAATGGGAAGAAGTAGAAGTTAGAAGAAGTTTGGTCAAACAGGCACTAAGTAGCTTGATGAGAAGGAAATAGATTTGGTAGGAATCGAAATTTTTCCTATCAAATTCTCACTTTACTTTCCCACTAGATTAATGGGATTTGGATGAGGATGAATATAAAAATGCTGTTATCTTTCAAAATTACTCAATTATTGTTTATTTCTCTTCCTTTCTTACACTTAACCAAAGGAAAATGGTAGTAGTTTCCCTTCACTTCCTACTCGTTAAACCAAATGTAGGATTTTTGTAAATTATATTCCTTTATTTTCTCTTCCTTTCTTTTAGGTTCCGTTCATTTTTTTTCTTTTTCTTTTTCAAATCATCTTAACAGAACCAAAAACACCGTAATTAGGTGTAGTTGTCACGGTATTAGTAAGCGAGGTCGGGCTGAGCCTTAGCTTTACAAAGCAATTAGAAGGTGAAGTTTATCATGTTCTAGGATGATTAATTATAGGGTTATTTTCATTGAGGTATATCGAGATTTAGTGAAAATACACTGAGGTATACCGAGATTTCACAAAATACATTGAGGTATATTTGTTTTGGAAATTTGAATGCAACTCATGATTCCGGTGACCAAATTGACTAATATATACATTGGATTGAAAGAGGTAGTGGTCGTGAGAAGCCATTAGGTTTAAAATATCAATTTTTGAACTTTATTCCCATGAAGGAGAGACTGGTGAAGGGGTACAAAAGTGTTGATCGATGTTGTTGGAAACATATAAAGGATTTGTTTGGCTGTGTTTGATAAACCACTATCGATTTTGATGGTTCCCAAATCATAATTTACTAAATCCGATCACAAAAATGATGAGTTGCAATTAACTTTTTAAATGTGTATACTTCAATGTATTTTCCGAAACGTTGGTATACCTTAGTATATTTTTACTAAATTTCGGTATATCTCAATAAAAATTTGCCTTAGTTATATGAGTTGGTGTTACTCATTATTCTTATTCTTGCTAGTCCTAATTACACATGATGGAATGTAATTTTGAGCCTTTCATAGAAGATGGGGAGTGATTCTTAAAGTGATGCACTTTGAGCCTACAGTTAGCATTATCCGATCTTTTTATAAATTTTTCGTAATTAATGAAATTAAACCTTAGATAACGAATTAGAAAGTAAAAAAAGTATCTAAGACAGAGTATAATACTATATATTGCATATTAACATTGTTATATACTCGTACAAATGAAGACATAATAATAACCACCATATACAAGAGTGAGTTGATGCAGGTATTGCAAGAGAATTGTTGATGCTCAAAGATATCTTAAAATAGAATAAATCAGACGTATGTAAATGCTTACCTAGAGATAGGACTTCAAGATATACTTGCATGATTATTGCTAAGGTAGTTTCAAATAATATATATGAATTCTAAGACCAAACAGGAAACCCAAGATAATCCACTTATAATTATAATAAATAATAATACATATATAAAAGAAGCATTTTTCGAAAGCGTAGAACGCGTCACGTAAACGAGCCATTTAAAAAGGTAATTGATTTTGAAAAATTAAAATATAACGTCATTAGAAAGAGTGCGAAATGTACTTTAAGATGAGATCTATTTGTAGTAAGGATGTCAATAGGTTGATAGTATTTTGTTCAAGTCCACCAAACCTAATCATAGGCCCAATTAATGTGCTTAAATTTGGACTCATAGTCTTTTAGTTTGTAAATATCAAATACGCATATCCAATTACATTGAATCTAGAAGGTTTAATTTGTCATAAATAGGTCTGATTAATAAGTATTATTATCAATGCATATTTGTGCAAATATGTAGACAGAAATGACAGGACTTTATTTTCTTTAAAAAAATGATGAGAAGTTAGGTAACAAGAAGCCAAAATAACAAGCTAAAAATAAAAATCAATATTGAGAACAAATCACAAAGTATAAATATAGACATATAGTGCACTAAACAGGTAACACGTAGGTGTTATATAATTGCGTACAAAGTTAACTAAAAAATAGCCATAACAATTAATAGTTGATAGATAATTGTTAATTATATAAGCCAATTTTCTTTATTTTCTTTCAAAAAAAAGTAAAATTTAAATGTCTTTATGTATAGTTAGAAACTTAGTTTATATCACTTTGGATATATCAAAATAAATCTCATGAAGAAATCATGAAATAATTGTCGTATAAGTGTATTTGTATGAACCCGTGCAATATATATTTATGTACAGAAAGATTGTATATTAAAAAAAATATGCATCCATGACTTGAACGCATATTTTTTTTTTATTATTGCACTGTATTTTGTTTTTTTTTAAGATTATTTTTTTTTTCCTATAATTTATTATTACCAAAGTAAATGTGAATTAATATGAAATACTAAATGGCCAAATCAATAGGTTGCTTGAATGTTTAATTTTAAAGTTTTTTTTAAAAAAAATAAATCCAATCAGAGTAATAATAATTTAAAATTTAGTAATGTATCATAAACCGTGCAGCGCACCGGCATACACTTGCGAAAATGCTTAACGTAACAGGAAAATTACTAGACGTAACAATTTTTTCCCCGAAAATTCCGAGACTGCCTTTATCAATTGTAACTCAACTTATTCTCTCTTAAAATATTCTCTCTCAAACCCTCCATCGTATGGTTGTTAATCATATTGCGAAGACCAAATCGAATCATCATGGATGATTCCTTTGACGCTAACAATATTTTTGATGTGAATAATGATAATTCTCAAGTAAATTGAACAATTTCAATTGAATTGATCGTTTAAAAACGACAAAGTTAGAGTTTGGGGTTTAGCGGCTTGAACGGGGTTCGGGGTGTGGCCAGGGTGGTGTTGGTGGGGCTCGAGGTTGCCGGTTTATGTTCGCCGGTTTCTGGGGTTTGGGTGGGAGCGCGGGTTC
>BSSO01002518.1:0-19083 GCA_030267885.1 Mesembryanthemum crystallinum | reverse complement strand
ATTCTCCAGATAAGCAAGCATGCATTTGAGCTCATCTTGTAGGCGCTCAACTTGATCTTGAACATCATAAATATATTTTCCCTCGTTAATCAACCAAGTGCCAATCCACTGAGTCGCAGAAATCACTGCGGAGGCATCTATAGGTGACATTTGCTAACAATTTGCCTGTAATTACTGGGTTCAAATTTGCAAACTCAAACAGATTACAGAAGAAAGTTTGAATGCTTGATCAAATTTTGGTTTCAGGGCAATTGATATAATTTGGATGGTTCTCTTTCAAGTTAGAAACAATTGCACATGGCCAGCTAGCATAAAGCTAAAATTGTTACCCCACGTTTAATGTCGTTTGCTATGCAGTCAAGTCGTCAGCTTATCAGGTTACTGTTTGCTGGTCTTTCTGTGGCTGTTGTTAGAGAATACACTCTTGATTCAATTATTGATCAGGCTACTGTTTATTAAGGAGATATATAATTGATTGGGCCTACAACCATCAGCTTAACCTTTTGTTTGAGATGGTTCCTTCACACGGTATCAAAGCTTCAGTGGCAAGAAGGTCTCAAGTTCGAGTCCTGGGAAGCCTCCCTTACTCCTATTAAATAGTTGAGCCAAAACACGAGATATTAATTGATTTGGCCTACAACCATCAGCTTTTAAGCTTTTGGTTGAGACGGTTCCTTCACACTGTTGGCTGGGTCCTACTCATTTTGTGGCCATTACACACGGAATTACTCATTTTATGGCCAGTTGGGGCGGGTATGGGGCCAAGGTTGGCGAGTATGGGGAGAAAGCTCCACCGCGGGTAAGTGGGGCAGGGATGGATTTTGAAATTTACCCGGTAGATGAAACGGGTGTGGATTTCAAATCATACCCGTTGGGGTGGGTGAGGTTTTCAAATTCCCACCGCGGCGCATGGCGGGGCGGATATACCCAAGCGGGTGCGGGTGTGGCAATATCCGCACCCGCCCCGTTGCCATCCCTAATTATTATTAGGGAAATTCCACTTGGTACCCCTGTACTTTTGACTTTTCCAATTGGTACCCAAAACATTTTTGCTAATTCAGATGGTGCCCTTATGGTTTTGGAAAACTGAACTCTGTGACCAAAAAATGGATTTTTTATCAAATTTTTCTGTTAATTGGTGACATGGTGCTAGTTATGATCTAAAACGGATTTTTAATTGTTAGGGGACCAATGATGTGATGAAATTACCCTTGTTTTGAATATTTTCCTCCATTTTTCGTTTATCTCTAAAACCAAACATCCTTACTCTTTGCGATGGTTTTTGGAATTATTGTGTGTTTTTCAATATTTTTTGATGTTTGGAAGTAGGAATAGTGCCACGCCATCAATTAACGGAAAAACCCATATTTTGGTCGCGGAGTTCAATTTTCCAAACCACATGGGCACCACCTGGACTAACAAAAATGTTTTGGGTACCAAATAGAAAAGTCAAAATTACAGGGGTACCAAGTGGAATTTCCCTTATTATTATTGTTGTTGTTGTTGTAAAAGTAATAAAAGTATATAAATTACATAAACAAAGACTAAATCATAATTTTAATGAGCTTGAATTGAGTTGTTTACTTACTTACCCATCATTCAATTTCTCACTACTACTACTACTAAAAATATAATAATAATAACAACAACAACAACAACAACAACAACAACAACAACAACAATAATACTCCCTCCGTTCTTTAAAAATCTTTACGTTGAGATTTTGCACGGTCTTCAAGATCACACTTTGACCATCAATAATTGTACTTATATAAACTCGAAAAATTATAAAAGTTTGATATTTTGAAAATATTTTTTAAGATGAATCCAAAGATATTATTTTTACTTTATAAATCATTATACTTTTTAACAAATTAATGGTCAAAGTTTAAAAATTTTGACTTTACAAAGTCAAAGCGTAAAGATTTTATTGGAACGGAGGGAGTAATAATAATAATAACAATATCAAATTTTGCTTAAGTTAAGTTAAGTTAAGGTTGGTCGCAATAAGTTCAGTTCAGTTTAGTTCGATCACAATAAGTTCAGTTCAATTCAATTCAGTCGTAGTAAGTTCAGTTTAGTCACCATAAGTTCAATTCAATTCAGTCGCAATAAATTCAGTTCAGTCATTTTTAGTTGAGAAGAACAGGCCCTTAATAAAATCAAACGAAAATTAAACAATAACCACATGATCAGTACTATATTACTCCACTAGTTTTTAAACATCTATACTATATATTAAAAGGGAGCGGAGCAAATATAGGACGCCACATCATCACCTCTCAATAAATGCTGAATATTAGCAAGTAATAAAAATATACTTTAGAGGATTTGAACCCATGACCTCTATTTAGAGATAATGAATCTACAACCAAACTATTAATCCATGTTACATGTTGTATAAAGTTAAACTCAATTACTATATGTGGTTAAAATCACGAGACATGTAATATACATGTGATTTAACCATTGTTTTATTTTTAAATTAAGAAATTCATTTATTAGTTATAACATAGTAGTTTTCAAATAATACTATATTCTAATAAATTATATTATATGTTGTCGATATATGAAAATATCGTATGTTATTTAACTCTAACTATAATATTCGTCAGAAATTAGCTTATAAGAAGTGTAAGAAATATAGGGGAAAATGAAGAGAAGGAGGCCAAACAAATTTAGGATGCAAAATTCTCAATAAATGCTACTTAGAAAGTAACTAAAAGAGATTATACTTTAGAAGATTTGAACCCATGATGTACTAAGTCAAAAATTTTACTATATATGGTGAATTATGTAATTAGAAAAATGATTTGTAATTTTATTTCTCCATTTGTAAATATTTGATTTGTTTTAAAAGCTGATAATAATGTAGTAGTTTATAGATAGTATTATACAATTTATAAATTATCAACATATAAAATAATTGTAAATAAAAAATAGGATGCTCTGTGCATTGCAGGGACTCTATCATTAGCTGACAATTACAGGATGAATATGTCAATTAATTTGGTTTAAGCCAGAAACAATTAAGTAATTCAAACTAAACTCTTTAACAACCTTTGAAATATTGTAAGCTATACAAATGTGATAGTTGCTCCATAGGGTACCACATTGGTATCCTTTTGGGAGAATGGAATAAAATTTACAATTTTTCCAAAAAAATAACCATTGTAATAAATAGATTCCCTCTAATACTTTTACATTCATCTTTAATAATGTGTATGTATTAGCAATTACTTCATAGAAATCTATGATATTCATGATGACCTACTTCAAGGATTTCATTTTCTAACTAATTCATTTGCATCGAAAATTTTGTATGGTGCGAATAATGCCAAGGAAAGAATCGCTACTTACAAGGAAGTTATGTGTTATTATTGTGGAGAAATACACATAATTTACTTGAAATTAGTATTTTCTTCCTTAGCATTATCCGTACCCATTTTTTAAGAGATTAGCATAGTGGTTAAGGAAGCTATAAAGAGTTCAAAATTACTAATAATAAGCCTTTAATTTAATGACTAAATTATAGAATAGGAAATTATGTCACGAAAATCATATTTAAGACGATTCGACTATGGTAACACCAAAAGTTTCAAATAATGAAAGGAATACTTATTTAGTTTTTTTCATTCAAATTAATGATATTTACTTTCTCCACCTAATTGTATTCCTTTTATGTATTATAGATGGCATTATATCCTTGATTAGCTGTTATTATTATATCCTAATAAAATGACAAACTCTATAAAATAAAGGTATAACATATATTGCGGATTCAGAAATACCATCAAGCTGGTTCCATTTTATAAAATTTGACATATTTTACTATAAATAATATATATATTTTTGTTTTCCTGAATTAACCTATACAAAAAAAAAGGGGGGGGGGGACAATTCAAGTGGTGACTTGGCACCCACTTAAACATTCCCCCATTTGCCCTTAAACATATAAATATATTAAGGAAAATAAATTATGATGTTATAAATATAAAAGATTATCGATTATAGTTCAACCCGTGCATCGCACGGGAGAACATACTAGTGAATCAATCAAAATGTTCTAAACCTCATAGCAATTCTCAACAAAAACTAAATTCAATTGCACATCAATTTTCAAACCAAAACAATAGCGAAGCAAGTTCAGATTTAATTCTATTGATGATTGAATTAAAAAAAAAAAAAAAAGAAAAAAAAAGAAGAAGAAGAAGAAGAAAAGATGACAGACGTATGAAGTAATTAATGGGAAGAAAGAAGCTTAACTAGTGGTGCCGTGGTGGCCTTTCATGGTGAATGGGGAATTCAGTGAGGAGAGAGAAAATGAAAGATACGAGAAAGATGGAGGACTGAGAGAGAGAAACATAAAGGGATAAAATAGAGGGTTAAATAGGGGTAAAAGTGTCTTTCGACAATTAAAATTGCATTCCTCATTTTTCAGATATTAAAAATTGAAATAGTAAATACTAAATGAAAAAGTTGGGTACCTAAATCACCAAAGACAAATGTTATTAGGTATTAAAATCACCAAAATGAAACGTTAGTTACTAAAATCACCAAAAGTACAAATGTTAGGTACTAACAGGGCTGTAATTCGGTGGTTTTCATGATCACTCCCAAGTGATTTGGTGAGTCCAGGTCATGGGTTTGATTCCTCATCACCTCCTGATTCATAAAATCATAACTATTGATCACGGAAGAAATTGCCAAACATACCCTTCATTTGTGTTGTTAAATTTAGAATTTTTTGTCATAAACTATCGCATTATGAGATGACACTGTAAAAGTTGAATATTGTTTAACATGGAATGCCCATTTTGCCCCCATCTTGACCCTCTCCCATTCACATGTTCACTCTCTCTCAGTACTCAGTAGAGGGCCTATAACTTACTATTCAATCACACCACCTGCTTTTTCCTTGCTTGCTCCATCCACAGTTACAGAACCTTAATAAAATTATTGATACAAACAATTATGTTATGGTTCTTTGTTAACTAAATTGGTTTCTTCTTTTTGGCAAGATGTTCGTCGAACTCCAGACCCTCCCTTTTTTAAATCTCCGTACAATGAGGATCGAACCCCTGACCACTGGGTTGTGAGAGTGGGGCACTTACCACTTGTACTCCCACCTCATCCTCAGAAACATTTAGCACCTGGGTAGTTTTAATTACGTGTTACAATTTACTCCTTCGGCCCTTGTGAAACTTAATAAACCACTCAACCATTTGTCCCTTGTAAACCTTAACAAATTTTTACCCTTAAAATTCACTAATATACCCCTCCACTATCTCTACACTAGAATAAAATAATCCAATACTCTACCTAGCCACTGTATAACCTTCTCCCAACTTTTTTACACTCTTAAAATAAAAACTTCACCCACTCACATTATTTTACAATAAAAATTAATTACTCACATTACAATATACTCAAGGGTAAAAGTGGAATAGAACCCTCACAATTTCTCCTTAAACTCCACATGACCATATATGATAGATAGATTGAGTTTTGCAAGAATGCTGGTTGAGGTGGAGGTTGGACTGGAATACCCTCCTCAGGTTGAATTTGAGAATGAGAAAGAGGATGTTGTCAAGCAATGGATAAGATATGAATGGTTACCTATAAAATTTACAGAATGTGGTGGCATAGGGCATGACGATGAAGCTTGTAGGAATAAGAGGAAAGAGAAGAAAATCTGGGTACCAAAACAACCTCAAAAGGTGATTGAAGAACCCAGTAAGAAGGAAAGCAGCAAAGTAACTAATGCAGATGGCTTTGTGATGGTTAAAACTAGCAAAACACCAGGGGTGAATAGGCCCATACACACACCTATGCAGATCTAGACAATCCTTTTGCCTCCTTGGCAGAGAATGACATTGGTAAAATGTTATTGTCATTGAATTCTGAGAAAATACAAATGGAGGAGGGGACTTCTACACTTGATCATAATGGATAGTTGGGGGTTCTGGAATGTTAGAGGGCTCAATGGGCCTTCTAAACAACAAGAAGTGAAGTGGTTTCTTCACAAGAATAAATTGGGTTTATGTGGTTTGATTGAAACAAAAGTAAAGCCTCAAAACTTTGCCACTGTAGCTAGTGGTATTGGTAATATGTGGTCTTTCACCACTAATTATGCTTCTCATAATAAAAGGTAAAATATGGATAATCTGGGATCCTAGTATTTACTATGTCAATATTCTACATCAAACTGCTCAGCTTATTCACACTGAAATTCATCACACCCCTACTGGGAAAACATTTCTATGCTCTTTTGTGTATGGCTTTAGTGACATCAAGGATAGGTTACCTCTGTAGAAGGATTTGTGTGATATTTCAAGAACTGGCAATGCTCCATGGACTGTGTGTGCCTGTGTGGGGACTTCAATAATGTACTGAATTTTAATGAGAGAGTGGGTTCACCAGTGACTTTTAGTGAGGTACAAGACTTTAGGAATTGTATACAGCAATGTGATCTAGTTGATTTGAAATCTGGAGGTTGTTTCTTTACATGGAACAACAACTAGGGGTGAGCAGAGTGATCCTGATCCGATGATCCGATCCGGATCCGATCCGCTTTTTATCCGAAATGCGGATATCCGATCCGTAAAAACCGGATCGGATATCCGATCCCGTTTTTTTCTCAAAAATTCGGATCGGATACGGATCGGGATTTTCGAAAATCGGATATGCGGTATCGGATCCGAATTTAATTTTTTATTAAAAAAAAAAACTAACTTGAGTTTCACTCTACCAAAACTGATTACTCTCACCCAATCTTTTACATAATGTTTAGAAACTATTTCTGAATTTAATATAATAGCAGTAGCAAAGCAGTATTTAGATAAAGTAAATCATGATTCATGCATCTGTTATTTTTTTTTAGCTTTACTTGCTTTCTCTATCTTTTTGTTTTTCAATCACAGCAGCTTGCTTTGAAGTCATGCTCAACACAAAACACATAAATATTCATGGCTTTGCATTTTTCTTATCAGCATCTCCATACTAGAGACACAGTGGTACTACTACTCAAGAATGTAATTGGGTAGCTTGTTCAAAGTTTATATAGTACATAGTACTGCTTGTATAATACTCTAGGAAAATATAATGGCTATTTTTAAAGTGTAGATTGTTCAAATTTAAGCCTAAATATTCACAAGAGAATATTTTAATATTAAGTGATTATGCTTATGAACGGATCCGGATATCCGATGATCCGATCCAGTTTAAATCGGATATCCGGTTTAAACCGGATCAAATACGGATCACAGTTTTGACTATCCGAAAAATCGGATATCCGAATTTCGGATCAAAACCGGATCGATATCCGGTTTTGCTCACCCCTAACAACAAGCAGGCCCATGAAGACAGGGTGTTTAGCAAGATTGACAGAATCCTTGTTAATGATGAATGGCTTGAGCTATTTCCTAAAGCCATGGTTCAGTTCTTGCCTGAAGGGATCTTTGATCATTCCCCAGCAATAATTCAATGTTGGCCACATCAACAAAATGGTCCTAGACCATTTAAATACTTCAACATGTGGAGCTCTGCACCTGACTTCTTTGAGAGGGTTCAGAACAGCTGGGATACTCAGATTAAGGGGGTACCAATGTACAGAGTAATGATGAAGCTAAAAATCCTGAAGAAATCCTTGAGAGATCTTAACAGAAACAACTTCTCTGATGTGGTAAAATCTGTTGAAGCTGCTCACATACAATTGTTGACATGCCAACAAAAGCTGCATCTCAACCTTGGGGATCATAATCTAGCAATTGAAGAAAGAGAGGCTGCAGAGGTGTATAAGGTGAAACAAGCTGCTAAAATCAGCTTTCTGAAACAAAAACCAAAGATCCACTGGCTACAAGATGGGGACCTGAACACTAAATTCTTCCATTCCTGCATTAGGAATAGAAGGCATTTCAATAAGATCTATACTGTTCAGGACATGCATGGCAATACAGCTAACAAACCTCAAGAAGTTACTGAAGCCTTCATTCAGTATTACAAGCAGCTCCTGGGCACAACCCCACACACAACAACTTCAGTGAATGAACAGATTGTAAAGTTAGGATCTACATTATCCACAGAGCACTGCACTAAACTTCTCCAGCCATTTACTTCTGAGGAAGTCAAGGTGGCTATGTTCTCTATACCTAGTGACAAAGCATCAAGGCCAGATGGATTCAGCAACCAGTTCTTTAAAGATTCATAGAGTATAGTTGGAAATGAGGTAACACAAGCTATCTTGAATTTCTTTACTTATGGAAAATTACTCACACAACTGAACACAACCATTCTAACTATGGTTCCTAAAATCAGTCATCCCTCTTCAGTGACTGATTTTAGGCCTATAGCATGTTGTTCAGTTTTATATAAAGTCATTTCCAAGCTAATATGCAGTAGACTTAAAAATGTGCTTCCCTACATCATCTCTGAGAACCAAAGTGCATTCATTGAAGGGCGACAAATTGTACAAAATATTATGGTGTGTCAAGACATTATCAAACACTATAATAGGAAAAACATAACTCCCAGATGCATGATCAAGGTTGATCTTAAGAAAGCCTATGATTCAGTTTCTTGGGTGTTTCTTGATGATATGTTAAGAGCTTTGGGCTTTCCTGATCAATTTAGAAGTTGGATTATGACCTGCATAAAGTCTACAAAATACACCATCTCTCTAAATGGTGGCCTTCATGGCTTCTTCTCTGGTGCTAAAGGTTTGAGGCAATGAGATCCCCTCTCTCCTCTGCTATTTGTCATATGTATGGAGTACCTCTCTAGGGTCGCTCAATGTTGCGGGACAACTGCCTATATTCAAATATCATTCTATGTGCAGCTCTATAGGCTTAAATCACATGATGTTTGCAGACGACTTACTAATGTTTTGTCATGGTGATTGTCAATCTATATTAATGCTATACTGGGAGGCTTCCTATCCTTCTCTCTTACTTCTGGCCTTCATGCCAACAAACAGAAGTCAGCCATATAAATGGGTAACATTCCTGCAGATATTCAGAGTGTAATAACCCAATCCTTTCGGTTTGTGATTGGAAATCTGCCCTTTAAGTATCTTGGGGTCCCTATATCCTCAAAGAGACTTACTATTGCAAAGTGTGTGTGCCTAGTTGATAAGGTTTGTGCTAAAATAAGAACATGGGGCTCTAGACACCTCTCCTATGCAGGGAGGGTGCAGCTTGTGAATGCAGTGCTTCTATCACTACACTCCTACTGGGCATTAGTGTTCATATTACCTAAAAGTGTGTTAGAGAAAATTGTTGCTGCTTGTAGGAATTACATATGGGCTGGTTCTATGCATTATAAGAAGCCACCACCCATTGCATGGGATCTTGTTTGTTGAGCAAAAAAACATGGGGGATTGAATGTCAAGGACTGCATCACTTGGAATACGGCTATGATGGGGAAGTATATATGGTTTATTGCAACTAAGGCAGATGGATAAAGTGGATTCACCACTTATACTTAGGCAATGAAGACTGGAAAAGACACAAACCACCTGCCATTGCCAGCTGGGCATGGAGAAAGATCTATAAGGTCAGAGATGAGATGTTACCTAGCTATAATGGAAACAAATGGCTCACAAATCACCATTACACCCCCTCTAGTGGCTATGAATGGCTAAAAGACAATGTTCAGAAAGTGCCCTGGTGTAACTGGGTCTGGAATAGATGCAGCATACCCAAACATGCATTTATATGTTGGCTGCTGATGAATGGTAGGCTGAGAACCAGAGGATGGTACTATAGTCATATGATCATTGATGATGATTCTTTTCTCCTATGCTGCAGCAACATTGAAACTCAAGGGCATATTTTCTTTGCTTGCTCATATAGTGGCAGATGCTTATAGCTACTCACAAACTGGCTCAACATCTCACACATGCCAAATCAAATAGGCAGAATGCACAAGTGGATACAGAGGAGATATAAAGGTACAAAGTTCAGAAGAGGAGTGGTATATGCAGCAATTACAGCTCTGATTTATAATTTGTGGCAAGCTAGAAATAAAGTCTTATGGGAGAGAGTACTTTATTAGACCTGAAGCCATGATCAAACAAATACAGTACTAGCTTTAGCACAAAGTATCAAGCGCAATGCCTAGGAAGACATCGAGTGTGGATAGAGCATGGTCCAAAGGTCTATATCAGTAAGGGGTTATGTTTTTCATTGTATATGCTGAGCAATTTTGATGTATAATTGTTAGTAGATGGGTGATAACGTTTTGCCTCTTCTATGCAAAGGGTAGCCTTTCCTAGAAGGTATATCCTAACATAGAATGAGAAGTACAGGGGTATGCCCCGAAGTTGGATGTATTGGTACTTCATTGCTCATTTGGCAATAAATTAAAAAAAAAATAGCAAATGATTTGTTAATGTTTAAAAGGGATGGATGGAGTATTTAAAATCAATAAAAAGTGGACATATACCCTTTTTAGTTTTCAGTGAAGAACATTAGGTCAAAACTCTAAGGTAATATTGAAGAATTTTACAAACAATAAGCTTGTTAGGAATTTAATCCCCTTAATCCCAGGAGTGATTATTACGACAACACATCAATAATTGAAAATATTGTAAAGAACATAAATAAATCATAATAGGAGAACAAGACAAAAAAATATACGTGGAAAACCCCAAATTGGGTAAAAATCACAGACCGGAGGAAGAACAATTCACTATATTAGAGGAGATTACAATGGGAAACTTTCCCACACAAACAGTGTCTCTTAAATCTCACAAGGCTCTCTTACTCATGAAGGAATTAGGGTCACCCTCAAGAAAACTCATGGAGGAACATCTTCTCATCTTGAGAATCACACTCAACCACTCTAAACCTTAGAGAATTTCTGTTGAGAATTCTGAATCTAGATACATAATTAACGCTAAACCAACTAGATTTTTGGTCTCTTTGGCCGTTATAGGAGTCCTACTAACTTTAGGAAACCTTCCATAAAACCCACAACAAAATATGGCGAAGAATCATAGCGAAAACTGCTCGCAACACATCCATCCGATTGGGCGGGAATGCTGCCTGGGCGGGCGACCCTGAAGCGTGCCCAGTTCGAGTCACTGACTCGCTACCTGGACAGGCAACTATGGTGCTGCCCGCCCAAGCGGCACTTTTACGGGCCACTTTGACGCCTTTTTAGCCTTCTCTTGACCACGCCTCTTGCATATCATCTAGCCGCTTGATTAGCCTTTGAGGTTAACTCATGAATTCGAGTCATATTCTTAAAGTGTGGAATTGACGGTTTTGTGGAAGTGGGAAATGTGGGCGATGGTGGACAAGGTGGGTGGTGGTCGTCATGGTGGGCGGGGAAAATGATTTATGATTGGTGCATACGGAACTGTGGACGACAGTGGTGCATACCGGGCGATACGGTGGTGAGAACTTGGGAAGAAGATGGAAGGCCACAAGGAAGGAAGGAGATGGAGTATCTATTATCTATATACGAATTCTGGGGTTGACACGTAGGCATCCACATTATCCAAAAGTTATTACCAGGTCATCAAGTGTTGCCATATCATCATGTCAGTTAATGTTATGCAACTAATAATTTTGTAGGTTCATGAAACTAAGTTGGAATTTGTAAAGGTAATGCATGTATATGATATAAATAAGTGTGTTAAATTTATTACAAATACACATTTTATAAATGAATCTTTTTTATGGCTTTTTTTTCCTTTCATAAATATATGTTCATGCATGTATGAGTTTCCATATAATTATACAAATCTCAATTTATCACAAAAACTGGTATAAGGTGACTTCATACATGAGCCCTGTATAATGAGTGGTATATGTGTAATTATATAGCCAAAATTAAACAAAAAATTTACAAAAAGCAAAGTAAACAGACACTTTTATCCTCCACTTAAAGACATTGCTTGGACCCTAGAACACATGTGGTTCAGCAGTTGTTAGGCCTGTGGTGAGCCGTAACCCCTTCATAACTCTTGTTGTTGAGGGCTTGCTGAACTTTCAACGAAGCTGCAATGGAGGAGTAAATCCCAGCATGGTAAATTGTAAGTTCAAAATACTTCGATAAGTTTGCTAAAAGTTCGGATTACTATTATTATTAGTACTAAACAAAAGCGTCAAACTCCAACAAAAACCCAATGTGCTGTTTTAGGTGACAGAGTGCATACCTTATTCTAATGGTAGGAATATGTTGAATGATGTGGAAATCTTCTCCTGATCTTGTTCTGCTTCCGCTTCCATCTTCTTCTGTTGTTGTTTTACTGCTTGCTCTTTTACTCTTGCTACTCTTTCTTATTGTTATGTTTTCTACTCCATCTTCCTCCTGCCATCCTAGCCGTTCACAAAATGTTGGCAGCATATTTGCAATATTCAGCACTTCAAGAGTAGTGATCGCCCTCAACTCCTCGGGGAGCCTTTGAAGTTTCAGGCAATGAGTGATTGTCAAATCCTTCAAACAAGCGAGAGCGCCTTCTTCTATTCTCCATTCCTCCAAGCTATCCAAATGATACAACCTGAGCACCTCTAGTTGTGGAAATGCATAAGCCCTGACATTCAGGTGAACCCCCTCATATGAATATGGCCCTAGATTGAGATACTTCAAATATCGAAGTTGTCCTATACTTGTGATCCAATCTTGTCTTTGAAATCGACTCATCCATAGTACTAAATGAACAATGTTGGGTGGGAGGCCAAGTGATTTTGCTGCCGAATTGTCCTCATTTATCCGCCCATGTAAAGTTAGTTTTTTCAGATGTTGGCAGTTCTCTAGTTTTTCCAGATCAAGCTTCAAGTTCTCATAATCATACCACTTCAAGAATAAGGTTTGCAGAGAGTCAAACAAGATACTCGGACATAGATACACTGCATTGAGTTGTTTCGTGCTATTAATTTCGATTATCTTAAGTTTATTCATGCATCTGCTTAAACCAGACATCTCCTTGATCATCCATTCTCCACCATTAATGCTCTTTAATGTCTGCAACGCTTTTAACTTGTCCAGGCCAAAGTTCTCCGGCAATTCATGAAACCATCCAAGATAAAGATGTCGAATCCGGGTCATATTTGACAAAGTGAAAGCTATCTTTCCTACACGTATGTTATGTCTAATATCCAATGTCAACAGGTTTCTTAGATTTCCAACAGCTTTGGGGAAGATGTCAAAATTGCTAGCCTTTATAGCTAAGTACCGAAGATGAATCAATTTCCCAATTTCTTTGGAGACCTTCCTGCTTGAAGTTTCAAGTCCCCAAAGATTTAGGACCCGCAACAATTTGAAATTTTTAAATACATGATCCATGCTCATTCCCACCAAGTCATAATAATTGATGTTGTCAATAAAGCAAGGACCATACTTTCCAAATCGAATAAGAGATCTTAGATGTACGTTTTGTGTTGGAAGAGAAATACTGCAAAACAATATACTCCATTAAAGATATCATGAACTGCAATTTGTAAGACTATTATGCACATATATGCGAAATTTAAAATATCATAATATACATACCCTGAATGGAATGTGGCTCGGCGTGCTTGATGTGATATTATCTTTGCATCAAGTGCAGACTGATCCAAATAAGAAAATACCTCAAGAAAGCTTTGATCTTTGGCCTTTGCCACACAAAATTCTCGCAAAAGATCATGCAACTGATACTTTTTTGCATTTCCCTCTAAGCTTCTCCTTACAACACGAAGTATGAATCGTCGAACCAGCTCATCAAGATATTGTTTTGCCACATCCTCCAATATCTCCTGTCCACGTTGTTGATTCTCTGCAACTAAGCCTTCTGCGATCCACAACTGGGTCAACAAGGCTCTTGGTATTTCAATGTCTTCAGGAAATACTCCCAGATAAAGGAAGCATGATTTCAAATGAGAAGGTAAGTTGTTATAGCTAAGTGCTATTATCTTATCCACTCTACCATATTCCAAGATATTATCACCACAGGCTTTATTGATATGCTCCCAATCATCCAAGGATTTTTGCGCTCGCAAAACACCAGCCAATGTGACAACAGCTAGCGGCAAACCACCACACTTTGCAACCATTTCCATACCCAGATTTTCAAATTTCGTGATGTCATTGGCCGTAGCATTTCGCCTAGCAATAGCTATCTTCCTAAACAACTCCCAACTTTCCTCGTTGTCTAGAAGTCGTGGCTCAAGAACAAAGCAATCAGTATCTGCATATGAAGGAACTTCTAACATTCGGGTTGTGATTATTATCTTGCTACCCTTATGGTGTTGCGGGAGTGCACAACAAATCTCATCCCAAGCTTTTGTTTCCCAGGTGTCATCAAGAACAATCAGATAACGTTCCTTGTTTAGAAAATGATAAAGTTTCTCAATGAGTTCCTTATCACTCCAATTCTTTTCATCCTCATCATTTATGCCTCTAGTACTTCTTAAGACATCATACAAGACATACATCTCTTCTATTCCATTGTTGAGAGATGGAAACCCAAGCTTTATGCTTAAAATAACTGGTGACATCAAGATGATGAAATACCTTTCTCGCTAATGTTGTTTTTCCAGCACCACCAGTTCCAACGATCCCTATAACCCGCGTCTCGTTTGCATCTGTGAGTTGTTCAACCAAAGTCTGGATGTGATCATCAAAACCAACAACAATCTCATCCTCAGTGTGTGCATAAGTCTCCAGCACAAGTGGTTTGCTTCTTGTGGCATTATTAGTACCTGTTCCCATCACCTTGTATCTATTTAGCCTGGCATTAGCTTCTTTAGCATCCTCTATGATAGCATCTATCTGCTTCCGAGTTGTGTAGATCAATGGGCTTTTGACAAGGAAATAGGCACCTTTTGTCAGAAGTGATCTACCTTCACTCTTGGATGCCACTTGGAGGATGTAAGTGTCGATAACATCCTCAGCTTGGAAAGCAATCTGCCGTATTTTCTTTGTAAAAATAGCCAATTGGCGATCTCCTTCCTCACCAGCTTGCTGTGCCTGATCAGATTGCTCCAGCAGACCAAGCATGCATTCGAGCTCATCTTGGAGGCGCCCAACTTGATCTTGAACATCATATTTGTATTTTCCTTCATCTTTCAACCATCTGCCGATCCAACAAGTTGCAGAAATCACTGTGGAGGCATCTATGAATGGCATTTTCTAACAACTTGCCTGTCTGTAGGCGACTGGGTTCAATTTTGCAAACTAAAAACAGATCACAGAAGGAAGTTTGAATATCTGATCAAATTTTGCTTTCAGAGCAATTGGTATAATTTGGATGGTTCTCTTTCAATTTAGAAACAATTGGACATGGCCAGCTAGCATAGATATGGAACTGTTACACCACATTTAATGTAGTTTGCTGATTAGTCAAGACTTCGGTGCTTACTATGGTCCTGCTCTTTCTGTGGCTGTTATTAGACAATAAACTCTTGATCGATTCATTTATTGATCAGGCTACTGTTTGCTGGTCCTACTCATTTTGTGATTAAGGATAATTAATCTAGTCAAATCTTAGTGAAGGGTAATTAAGGTTTACTATTATCATTGCTGTGAAGGATGTGATGATGGTGTATCTTCTTAAATGACAATCTTTTGCGGATATAGGGATTAGGGAGCAACGTAGTTTCATACCTCATTAAGCTTTGCTCTGCTTTTAACATTGTCTTCAATTCAGTATTTCAGATTTCTTGTTGCTCTTTGCCCTGCTCCAAATAACAGGATAAAATATATTCAACAGAATTATCATTTTGCCTGTCACAAGTCGTTTAATGAGCTGATGTTGTAAGTCTACTGTGGTTGTTATGTTACCTTCGCTTTATATTAGATAAATACTTCTGCTAACAAAAGAACGGATACCCATAGCACGGCAAGAGGATCTGCTCTCCTGTAAGAGGTCCAGGCCAGGGTATATCACAGAGGCATCTGCGCTCTATCATGTACATTCTTCGATTAAATAAAGAAAATACAAAATCACTACAAAAGTAATGGAAACCTGTAGCTTGTTCGATCATGAATATCGACGTTGGGCTTTGATATGGTTTCCTCTTAGACATTTCACCCCAGTAAGATGAGGCTAATGTGCCTGCATATTCCATGGTCTTGGAAATTCTGAGATATAGCATAAGTTGTAGACGTGTAAAGTGCACCAAAACTAAAACTAGCATTTGATAGTACTGTGGATCATCTGTTGCATCATAATGCCTTTGCCTTAGTTCATACTTTATACAGAGTTCATTTCCATTAAATGTTAAACATGATCATTAGGCTATTTTTGTTCACTAACTTCACTGCGAGAAAAGAACACCACAAAGTTGAGTACCATTTGTTCTCAGAGATAAATCTCAGCAGTTTTTTTGTGAACAAGTGCATAAACCAAGCCAATATTGGTTGATGCTAAAATTTGGCTATTTGGTTGAAACATCAATGAAGTGAACTGAACCATTCTTGTCACATCATCTCAAAGATTATTGCTTTCATTTCATAATGTATCAAATTTGATGGATACGGCTTCTTCCTAGCTTCCATATATACTTCATCGAAGGTAAGTAGGCGACTCACTATTTCAAATTACGAGCAACAAACAGAAATTCCATTTCCTCATCCATAATCTTCACCAAGTATTCCAAAAGACAAACATCAGCCCTTACATCTAAAAAACGATACATATTACTGTACAACTTTGTAGGAATTAAAGTTTTCACAGGTCAAGCAGACACACTTTTGGCAGAGCTTCCAGTCTTGCCAAATGTGATACTGTTGCAGTGAGTTTCTTTACAGATTCATGACTTTAAGTTCTAAATGTCAGCAGAAAATTGATAAATAAACTGGAATGGGAGTCCAGTCCAGATAAAGCATCAAAGAATTAGACATCACATTCATTGGAAATTCTTTAATCTTTATACATTGCGAATGCTCATCATCCTACCAGTAGCCCGACAAAGAATTCCTTGAGACAAAATCAAATACTGGCGCAGATCTAAGCAGATCATTAGCAGTATATAATAAAGGAATGAAAAATTTACTACAAAGAGATGACATGCCAGAGACAGATCATTCAGGACAGAGATGAAGCATCACCAGGCTTTGTTGAAGAAGACATGCACTCTCTTCGAAGCTCCTTTACAACAGCAGCAAGCGCTTCAGGGTTCAAGCCGAGGTCACAGAGTGCAATCAGGACAGAGAGTGTGTGACGATCTAATCCCGTGTCAAGAATAGTCGACATATGAAACGCCAAGTCCAGTGATTCACGAGCAGTACGTGCAGCCTCTGAATCCATATACGCACGCAACTTGAAATACAACTGATCAGAACTCTTGCTTCCACTGAATACTGGGGAAGATTAATAAGAAAAACTGCTTCGTTTTTTGCTGAGTGATGGTCAGAATTCAGCAAGATGATGCAAAAGAAAATTTCCCTAAATTACATCACCAAGCACATGAAAACTTTAGTCTTAGTACTAGGAGAAAAATACCAAATGTTTTAAACACATCATGAAGAGCATCTATTGGATGATTACTGAAGATTACACACATCAGAAAGTCAGAATTGAAAACAAGACTTGATTGGTTTATGTCTCGGGCTAGCAGATTCCATTTGTCTTTTCAAATCACCCCCACCTTTCTTTCGGGTCGAATAAAAAGTTGTGTAACATTATCTTAGCTTCAAGTCGTTGAAACTACAAACTACAAAGGGTTGGAATTAGAGAGTTCAACTAACATAGTGTAGCAAATTGATATAAAGTACTTAAAATTTCAACTGGGATTGTGTAAACTACATTGTTCAAATCAGAAGATAAGACAGATTACACTATTGAACTTGAGTTTGTTGTCTTTGCCCAATTACACCATTACTTAACTCATCATTTCATCAAAGTACAATAAAGCCCATCAAATCATCAATAAACATATGATAAGTAACAGTATATTGAAGAATTATCATCTTAACTAGGGCTAAAATTTAGGGTTTTACAAGATTCCGGCTTTCTTCCACACCACAACAGAATCACGTCACAAAATTTTACTGAAGAACATCACATGACGAGACTAATATAGACGCAACACAAGAAAGATGGAACTAATTTCCAAGTTTCACTCAAACGGAAAGCCAAATTACAGAATTGAAAAACCCTAAATTGAATGTAAAATGAGTTTGGTTGAAACAATGAAGACAAAATTGATTGTAAAGACGATTGATTACAGGAAAAAAGTAAGTAAATTTGATCTTGCACATACCTGTGGAACCCTAGAAGGCGAGTGGAGAGAGAAAGAGGGGGATAAATCAAAAACAAGGGCAAGACGGGGAATTGGGGAAATGAGTATTAATGCTCATTTCCCGCCCAGAAAACCCAGCGTGCAACTTTGAAGCAGTTTTGTTTTTTTCAGCCTTGTGCAGAGCTAGTCGGCTAGGCCAATATGCTGTCCGGCAGGTCTCAACATATATCGGTTCGGTCTCAGTATATTATCGGTTCGGTATGGCACGCGCATTACTCTGTCTGGATCGGCACAACATTCAGATTAATGGGTCATGGTTTTGACTTGTAACTAGGATGGGTTGGTAAAAATTTGAAAATTCATAACTGGGATGACACGGTTTGAAGATAATAAATACTCGCTTGAAAAGCCATTAGATATGAATACGGTACATGTGCGGTAGGGGCATGACATGACAGGTCGTGGGTTGTGTGTTTGTCATCCTTTGGGTGAACCGACAAGACACAAAGCACATAGATTTGGTCGTAGATCAAGCCTCTTGAAGACCTAGACGTGTGGGTTGGCATCGCACAATCATAGAGCCATTCATATTAGGCTACTAAGGGTGTGTTCATTTCCTACATCTTCACAAATGTGCATTATTAGAAGTTTTAAGGGAAAAAGTTGAAAAGTGTGAGGATGTCACTCATTATGTGAGGTTGTACATATACACCGAGTTTACCACTAAACTTGACTATTGACCAGTATTGCCCTATAGGAGTATATAGTAAACATTTGGTTGTAGCCAATGTGAAATTATCTTCTCATGAAAGACTCGTGGAGAAGGTAACATTAATGTTATTATGCTACAATCATGCTAGGAAATGAACTATAAAGCTTTTGCATTTTGTTTTTGAGTAACTCTCTTGTA